>VDFB02368361.1:0-59186 GCA_007258455.2 Sequoia sempervirens
TGGTGCACTTACCCAAATATCAAAACAAAAGAGAAAAGAAATTCTGGGAACTAAGTGACCGCATGGGTGTGCTGATAAATCTACCGAGGCTATGGATGCCCGGCTGGCAGTTGAGCAATGTCCATGTGATTGTAGCGACAACTCTGTCAGGGCTATGGACGCCTGACTGGCAGCGAAGTAATGTCTAGGTTACTTTTGGTGTTGGACTATTTATGTAGCTTGCTCGGTTGGATTAGCAGCCCTTGGTCACCATCCCATGGAAAGGAATGAATTCACTACACACACTTCTGAGAGGTCCTGTAGACTGACCCAATTAAGGATCCTGTTCTCCTAGTTCATCGTTGGAAGCCCACTCCTGGTCTGCGAAACTAGAGATTCTGGGTCCTAGATGAATGTTTATCTTTAGAACGCTTGGGAGCGTTCCCCGACAGAGTCACCATTTGTTGTACCCTTAGTACACACACCCTGCTCAGAACAAGGGCCCTCTTTTTCTTTCACCTTTTTGGGTCATTTTGGCGCCGCCTCATTTTGCATGCCCCATTTTGGTGGCCCAGATGGTCTACGTACCTCCAAAGTCTCATCTTAAGTTGACCGTACTTCTCCCTTTTAATTTTGTCAAGTTCTGGTGCCTTGCGGGGTCTCTCTAGCAGTTTGCCTCTGTCAGCAGCCTTGGGCCCTGCCGGGCCCGCCCCTTTAGGTTTCCCTGGCTGGGTTTCCTCATTGTGTCCGCTGTCCCAAACAGCGGATGGATTCTGCCTTCTCGGGCCCCGGGTCCTGGAACCCTGTTCTCCATCCAGTGAAAATTGTAAGGTTTCTTGACTGCCTTCAAACCTTTCAGACCCGATCCTCTGGACTTCCGCTTCCGGAGTTCCGTGAGGACTTCGTCGTCCCCGACAGCAAACTAGTGGCGAACTTCTGCCCTCTGGGCCCCGACTTCCACTTTGTTGCCAGTGATTTCCGAGTAGAATTTTCCAAGACGGCCACCACCTCGCATCTTTCTGGCCTCTGGGCCCCAAACCTCCCGCCGCCGTCCGCAAATTCAAAATCCACCAACCCAATTGTTCATCGTACTTACATTTAATGTGGCCATTAATGGTGGTGGGAGTATAAATATCTTGCTCAAACCTATCATTCTCACTTGTCAGTGTTGCAGAAAGAGGTCAAAGTGCTTTCCAGAGGGGATCCCTGTCTTCCTCAATCATCGCCCTCGCACCCGTTGCCGTCACTTGCCGACCGTTAGTCGATTTCACACCTTGCCGCATTGAGTGTCCAAGGTAGGTTTTCCATCCACCCTTCTGAGCAATGTTTTCATGACTTTTAAAGCTTAAAATGAACAAGGGTTAAAAGGACATGTGATTGATAAAACACGATGAAATGCACAAAACACATGTTTTCGATTCTTCGAAAAACCTCCAAACTGTCCTCGAATTTGCAACCGGAACTGCACCTCATCGCGGTCGTTCATCGAACAGGGGCGTTCATTCCCTCCGACCCGGGTCTCCTCTTGGCGGTCGAAAACTAAAAACAACGAACATTTTCCAAAATGGCTATTTGACCCCTCGGGCCTGGCTCCTCGGACCTCCGTCGTCCCTTCGCCGTCGAGGTTGAAAACTTGAACACCCAAATTTGGCCACCATTTTGGCTCTTCAGGCCCAATCCCCCGCACTTCCGTGTTCGAAAGTCCACGAGGATTCCGCCGTTCTGAACGGCAGAGTCGCCCCATCCATCCGAGCTTCGGAGTCCGCCCTTCCTTTCACCGTCTGCTTTGCATTTGGACTCAACTTTTCATCGCCCTCCCGGGTCCCGATCTGCGGACTTTTGTCTGCAGACTTTCATCCCATCTTCGCCATTCTGAATGGCGAATCCTCGGCGACCTTCCACCTCCCAGGCCCCAGGCCTCCATTTGCCACTGGGAATGTCGCATTGAACTTTAAAACGTCCTTGCCCCTTCTGGGCTCTGGTCTCCAGGACTTCGTCCCTCCTCCGCTGTTCTGAAAAGGAAATTCGCGCCCGCCCTTCTGAGCTCCGGGCTTCGCCTCCCTACTAGCTGTGGAAACCCAAATGTAATCTGACGTTTGAACCTAATGCCGGCTCCGGTCCACCTAGCCGCCCCCTCCGGACTTCCGCCCGACGATCATTGTCCCGAACGAGGAAGGCATGATAGTGTCCCAGCCCCTTAGGCCTGATCACTTTAAATTTGCAAAATTGTCGACAGCCCTTGGACCCGTCGGGTCCCGGACGCCGGTGTTCCGCCCCTGGAACTCCGTTTCTGCTCGGACGTTCCAAAAAACCAACTCTGGATGGCTTTCCAGCCTTGTACCTCCGGTTGCTCCCAAATCGATCCAAATGAACTCAAATTTGAAATTTGATCTAGACCCATGTGCTTAATTTCGGCCCTCTTCGCTACGATCCCTTTGAACCATCAAAATTCGGTCGAGAAAGATCTCCTGGGTCACTTTGCCCCGTTTTCCCTTTCAAAATAGCATTCCTGCCAGGGAAGTCCAGGCCTCCAGGCCTAGATTGTTCGAAAGCCCTCAATTAAAAGACTAGTGACATCTGGAAGTAGAAGTATCATTTTATGAACGATAAATTATTTAAAGTTGATTTCATGGGATTTTGACTAACATCAAGACTTTCATGATCAGTTGCACTAACTGTGCCATTTCTTGCCGGATATATGGAATCGGGTAGAGGACCTTCGGGGGCAGTTGTGGAAAAGGACAAAGGAAAAAGGTTGGGCAAGACTCCTCGAGGAAAAGAGGACAAGGACCAAATGAAGTACCAGTTCCAGGGTGAACCTCTGCACTCAAAGGTTACCACAAATTGGAAAGAAATCATCGACACCAATATTAGCCATGTTGATATTGACAAGTTTACACAAAGGGTCATAGTCAATTCGATGACCAAGAATGCGAGGCTGATAAGACAAAGTGGAATTGCAAAAGTTGCGGGCTTCCCTCCATCCCTCATCGCCCCTGAGCTAGTCCTGGCTTGTTGGCAGGCATATCAACCAGATATGAGGACAATTGTTGATAGAGATGGCAACATTCTTGCCGACATGTCGGCTGAAGGAATCACAAAGACCTTCCATATTCCCACTTTTCAAGAAATGGAAACACCTACCATAGAGAATTCTAGGCAGCATGGGATGACAACCTAGCAGGCTACAAAAGGTTAATAGATCAGCATTGGCTAAAAGAAAAATGGGGTAGCGCTGCTAAGGTTCCTCACAAACTCTTCCGCAGTGATTTCCATGAAGATTACCATGACTTGGTCACAATGCTAAGTAGGGTTATGGGTCTCCCTATGACTGCCTTCTTTCAGGAGTGGATGGTGTACTTCATCGAACAAATCCTTCGTGGGAATGAGGAGGTCACCACAAAGTCCTCGTTCTACTGGGGAGGTATAATAAGCGACTGCTTCCATGAGCAATTCATCAATGTGAAGAAGAGTTCCAAGTTCTACATGACTTCATATCTCATCTACTCCTTGGCAGACTGGAGATTGTACAATGGGTTGTTTGTGGCACCTGATGAGGAGTAGGGTCGAAGACTGAAGGCCTATGATAGATACCCCCAGCTCCAGTACCAAAACTTCAAGAAGGAATATTGCAGGGTAGATGACGCCTTCATTGGCCATATCATCAGAATGATTGCTGGGGACTTTGAGAGAAGGGTTTCCCACAGTGCTCGGGCATTCTTGAAGCAGTACGCCTTCCTCTTCATTCAATAGCCAAAGTTCACATACATCCATGCCCAAGGCTTCACCGAAAGGCCAAACAAGTTGCTTCGATACCCCAATGACCCGATCATCCTATTGGAGCTTTCTCGGTAGCTCCAACACATACAGGTAGTCTTCAGCAGCAAACACATAGCAGGAATTTCTTATCCCATGACCCTTGGTCAGGGCATGTATAAATTACAAACTTCCCAGTGTGCCAGTAACTCTAAGAAAGAATTGAAGGATTATCATTTTCACTTGCACACTGCTCGCCCGCGAATGGACCCATATGGGCATGTAAGGAAGGCACTAGGACCAGGGTTCACTCATCTGCACCACATTGAGGACTTTTGGGGGGATTGTCAGGATGATAAGGAAGTACGTGCAAGGCACTATATGCAGATGACTACGCATTTTTTAAGAAAGGTGCAGCCATTTCCCATACCAAATCAAGTTGAAGAGGATGAAAGCACCATAATGGACCCTAGGTACCCCGCAGTCACCAATTTGCTGATACCAACAATAGACTGGGATGAGCAAGAGGTTGATGACCTCAATATTATCACCAAGCCAATCTTGGCCTATACCAAGGAGGGGGTTGATGGACAAGTGGCCCAATTAAAATAGTAAGGGGTGGTCCTGACATACGAAGGACTCAAGAGTGAGCCAAGTGCCATGAAGGATGTCGCCGCTACAACTTCAACGGGCAGGACATCTAAGTCTCCTCCGGTTACCAGATCCAAGAAGAGGAAAGAGATAGAAATGGAGTAGTCTCCTAACCCCAAGGTTTATACAAGGAAGGATCCAGGAGGCTCACCTTCCAAGAGGCTTAGGAAAACAGGGGGCATAGTGGAGCAACCCTTAATCAAAGGGGAAGAAGCAAAAGGTGCGGAACAGTTAAAACCTATTTTGGCTTTCCCTGCTTTGACTACCCCATTATCTACCTCCTTGGCCATGGTTGCCACATTCCCGTTGGTGGTGGACATCTCTATCCATCTTGCCCCTTCACCTCTGACCGAGCCTGTGATAGTAATTGACTCTTCCTCCGCCGTGACTACTCCTCCTTCCTCTGCTGCCATGTCACCCACTACATCACTCCCATTAGTTGCAATGCCATAACCAATACCCGCTCCCACCGTGCCTGAGGCCCTCTCAAGACATATGCAGAATCTCCCCTCTGAGCTCTCCCAAATCCTTATGGATCCCACTCTTCAAGCGGCCCTTGTGCAGGTCCTTGCTACTGCTAAACCTTCGCAACCTTTGACGGGACCACTGGCTATGGAGGCCATGTTAATCTATGAGGAATGGGAGAAATGGGAGCAAGAAGCCTCGAGATCATTTGAGGAGGAGGCCGATGAATACCATGAGCACCTCGAGTGTGAGCACCACATAATTGACAGGGTGGCCTATGAGGAGGAAGGAATAGGCTCTTCCAAGAGTGGGGATGAGGAGGAGGATGTCGGTGGTAGGGTCATCGTGTAGGCTTTCGATGATGACCTTAAGGAAGAAATGGCCCAACAACCGAAGGGTACTGAAGAAGAGATAGAAAGGTCGCCCCTTGAAGAAGAAGGACAACAACAAGAAGATAAACCTGGGGGTGAGGCTCAAGCTATCAAGAGCCTCAAAATTGAGTAGCCTGAGGAACACACACATGAAGTTGAGCAAACCGAAGGAAAGGAGGGGAAGGAATTGGAAAAGAAAGAAAGTCCCATGCAACTATTATCTACCAAGCTTCCTATTAAACACCTTGTGTTCATCCAGGACTCTGATGAAGAAGGAGATACTACTAAGGAGGAAGAAAGGGCCCCAGAAGATAAGAAAATAGAAACCTTATCCAAGGGGGGCGAAGGTGATCATGAATTACCTAAAGAGAAGGCTGCTATGCCTAAATGGTTGGAGGGGCAGCTTCAAAAGAAAACTCCTGTACTAAAGGACCCTAGAGTGAGGCTGGAAGCTATTTAGCCTAAGCACAAATTATAACTAGAAAAGAGAAGAAGCCTAAGATTAGATCCAAGGTAACAATGGATGCCTCTGGGTCTCAAGCTGTGCAAATAGCAACGCCTGTGGTAGGCTAGGAGGGAATAACCTACAACATCTCCACCCTTGATTTGGGAATTGCTACCAGAGACCAGAAGGTGGGGCACCTTGAAGAATCAGTGGCTAAAGTGGTGCATCTGATAAAGTAGGACAAGGTTTTGAAAGATGAGCTTAAAGCACAAGTAGCTGCTTTGACAGATTATATCCAACAATGGTCTTCGGTGGATTACCTACCTACCACGTCCACGGCTCCACCCCAACTACTATCTAAAGAACAGATTGATAAGATGGAGAGAAGGAAGAACTTGCAAAAGACTACAGAGAGCTGGTTCTGACAGGTCCTGTATGTCGAGAACATGGGTATTAGCTGGACTATTCGGACAGCCAACAAGTTCTTGGATCTGTTGCAATCTTTGGAAAGCACGAGGAAGCTCTACACTGACTTCCCTACAACATACGACTCCACCTTTCCAAATATCGAGGCTATCCTTCAGCTGCCAAAAGCCACATGGGAAAAGGAGCTTGCATTCAACAAGGACGATCACTGGCTGATGGATGTGTGGCGGCAGGATTTTGACAACAGGAAAGAAAGGCTAGAACAGATAATGAGTAAAGTGGATCTGGACATCAAATGGATCAAGTAAATCAGGGTGGAATGCGCTCAATACCTCAAACCGATGACGAAATACGACATGCCCATAGTACAGATGGATCTGAAAAAGGTAAAACCTTACTTCCAGAAGAAGGTGGAGGATGGGATGTTTGGTGAAATAACGGTGGAGTTCATGAGTTTTGCTGCCCATGCCTTCGATCAATCAGATTTGTTTAGGGATCAGGGCACAAAGTACGATGAGGACTAGAAGAAGCTAGAAGATAATGCAAAGGAATGGAGCTACCAAATGCTGCGGTACGAGAATATTGAGGTAGACAAGCTCCAGCCAGTCATTCTAAAGTTCATAGAGTATACAGCTTCAAAGAAGCAAGAGGATAGCCCTCTTGGTAGTGAAGAGCTCCCCAAGGAGTAGCTACAGTAAAACAACAATCAGCAAAAGACAAAATTGCTACAGTGCTGGCACTAGATGACGAAATAGGGAGAAGACAAATGTATTTATTTTAAATTGTAATATATTGGGGATTGGTGAAACCCTATTTTGTAATAAATCTTGGCCACACAATGAAAATTAATCTTGGCCATTCATTTAAATTTTTGGACACTATAAATAGGGCTCTCCTCTCATTTGCAAAGAGAGTTGAGTTGTTGTAAAGACATGCTACAAAAATTTATAATGAAAATACATTGACTTGGTGCATTTTCTAAATTTTTCACATGTTACTTGATTCAACCTCCATTGTTAGATGCTTTAATTAGATTTGTATTGTTGTTCTAGTTAGTTGTTCTCTTGCTTTGATAGATTTTAGAAATGTTATTCTGTAGTTGTAAAAATTCCTGTTGTGTAGATGCCTTCTTAGTCCATACTTTTTGCTACTTGCTGCTGGTAGATGGTTGTGTAAAGTTAGTTTGGGCTTAAATTCAAAGCTGCTCCACACTTTCATCTTTGTTCATGCATGCAAATGGTGAATAAAAGGTGAAATATTTATAGACCTTAGAAGATAGCACAAATTCCATGAGACTGTGAGATTTCTGGTTAAGTGGAATATTGTTTCCAGGAAGCTGTCCATTGCAGGAACTCCATGATTATTGTTCACAGTTAGTTGCAGGTCCAGGAACTTTCCATCTTCCCTGCTCTTTTTTTCTCTTTTTAGAAGTGGCCTATACCAAGGTTCATTGCACATTGTAAAGCCAAATTTGAAGAAACATCAAAGTTTTGGACTGCTGTCTGAACCTACAGCAAGGTGAAACTCGACCTCCATCTCAGAAACTTCATATTTGAGGATCCACCTCACATCCAGCTACATAAGTCCGCCCTGTGATTACCAACAAAATCACATCAAAATCAACCGAGGAATTCCATGCAAGTCATGACCTGACACCCGAGAGACCTTGGGGAGATTTTCAGCAACTTGTCGTGGGAGATTTCCTTTCAAGAGAGGTAGTGCATTCGTGTACTGCCTGTGTTGAGAAAGTGTACAAAAACACCCATCAACAGTACCTTCATTCACCAATATACTCACTGTTGCAATACCTTTGTCTACACTAATCCCATTATTCCCACATAAATCAACAACAAAATTTTCACATAAGTTAGATTTTACCCCTTCTTCCTCCACCAAAACTTTCATTCCACCCCTTCTGAATGTAATCAACACAGCTGCAACTTGCATTAGAAAATCCCGATCTTCATCCTCATCCTCTTTAACTAATTGTCTAACTCCATTAACTAAGCATTTTCTAGGGTTATTACATACATTTCCTTCTTTATTCAAAGGTTTCAATTTGTGCTTGACTTCATATTTCATCAAGGATTAGGTATTGGCATACCCATCATGCACTGCTCTCCTATCAAACTGCCAAGGTCTTCCCAATAACAAGTGACAAACATCCATATGCATAACATCACACAAAGATTCATCATGATAATCACCAATCTTAAACCTTACCAAGCATTGTTCATTCACCAAAACCTTACGATCATCCTACAACCAAGCAATTATGTATGGATGTAGATGTCTTCTCCTTTGTAGTTGTATCTTGCTCACCATTTCTTCAGAAGCAATATTTTCAGTACTACCACCATTAATAACCACATTACAAAATTTACCTTCACACTTACATTGAGTGTGAAATAGGCTCTTTCTTTGGTCTAGTTCCTTCTCCTCATTTAGAAAGGCTCTTCTGACAACAAGGGACTCACCCCTTTCAACATCTTCAGAATGTGACAAATGAACATCTTCATCTACATGGGAAACTCAAGCATTTCCTTCCAGTCTTTTGTTCATCCTTCCTTGATGTTGAGGACACTCAAAGGCTCTATGTCCTTCCTCTTTGCATTGAAAACAAGTTCCATGGAAGCCTCCTCTTCCAAATCCTCTACATGATCATCCTCTTCCTCTAAAATTTTTCTCACGAAACTTGTTTGAGCTTTCACCTCTTTCATCCTTGTTGTCCTTAGTGTCTCTAATTTTTTTCTCATCCTCCTTTTTTGTACATAATCTCAAGCCTTCCCTTTTTGCTTATTCTCAATTTTTTTGTTCAGTATTTCTTCTACTTTCAATGCAAATTGATATGCATCCTCAATGGTATATATTCTTACTAATACCAATTCTTTTTGTATGATGGGTTGGGTTTGTTATTCCCATATACCCCAGGGGGCTTGTTTCTTAACAATGAAGATAATGAGATACTTTCTCCTTATTTGCTTCAGAATGTCTTGTTCTAATCAGGATCTCGTGAAATTCCTCTATGTATTCCATCACCGTCCTCGTTCCTTGTCTCAGATTTTGCATCTTCTTGAGCAAATCCAACTCATAATCAACTGGAATAAATTGCTTCTTCAATTTTTCCACCATTATGTCCCATTTAGAAATTTTATCCTTTCCTTATCTTCCTCTTTCAAGATGGATCTCTTTCCACCATATGCTTGCATGACTTTTCAACTTTGTCTTTGCAAACCTTACTCTATGAGGATCTTCAATCTCCTCAAACTTGAAAAATTCCTCCATGTCGTTGATCCAATCTATCAACTCTTCAGGATTCAAACTTCCACTGAAATTTGAAACCTCCATTTTAGGTTTCTTTCCAAGGCTAGATATCACTCTTAGCAATCTCATTTCTCCAGGATCAATTTGATCATGTTCTTCCTCTTCCACTTCCTCTTCAATTTCATCTTCACTGTTACCTCTTTCTTGATGCACTTCTCTCCTACAAATCTCTTCCTGCAAGGTATCCAACTTGCTTCTGATGGCTCTAACTTCATCTCTAGGAGGATCTCTTCCTCCACCACCTTTTCCTCTACCTCTACCACCCTAGGCAAGTCTAGGAGGAATTTTGATCTCAACTCACACTCACAGGTATTGCTGCAAACTTCCTCACATTCGATGATCTGTTTACAGCCTCAAGACAACTTGCTCTGATGCCATTTGATGAAGGGTATTCCCCTTACCGTCTCAAACTCAAAAAAATAACGTAGATATAACAACCAATATGCAAGAAGAAAAAATAAGATTGTATTATTTTGAAATGGAAAGAAAATTACAAAATTACATGGGCTATTTGATTACAAAAGTTTCAATCAAACATGTAGATTGGAGCCTTCAATTTATGCTCTATAATCTCAAAATACACCCACATTCTACTTTGCCACCTTCTCCCCCTCTACTCTCTATCTCCAACTCTATATATCTATACTCCTCCTTCAGATTAGGTTCACTTCTTGAAATTATTTTCCCCATGTTGTCTTAGTACTACCTCATCGTCTAACGAACACCAAGATTTCTTAGGAATTTACCTCGTTATCAGTAACTTCATTTCTATTCATTCAAGTTAGGAAATCATCTTTGAATCTATGCTTCATCGTTAGGCTAACTCCAATCGCTGACCAAAATTGTGTTGATTCACAACGAAGATGTGAAATCAATGAATAACATTGTGCCACATGTCATTACTCTACTCATTCGCCTATCACCATCGTAGTATCATGGGGACTTCAAATCCTCTCACCCTAATATGGCCAAGTCTTGTTGATAAAGCTCCTTTTGGGATGTCAAACAGACTCTATAACAACTCCCACTAAAATGAGAATGTCTCGCTGATATTGCTTGTAGCCTTGACTGAGTGGTCCCACTGCCTACATGTCATTCCTTAAATCATAATCATTAGATCTTTTCCTTTGAATCCACACCGTTCCTCGCTATATCATCGAAAAAGGATATGGGCCGCAAAATCTTAGCGAGATGTCGGGCTATCACCACCTGTCACTTCTGTCAGTGTTGTTCAACTCACAATAGTGATGTGAGTTGATGCTTTTCTCAATCACCTTGTGCCACCTTTTCATACAACATCCTACCTTCCACACTATCTATTCCACCATATCGACATTTTGAAGAGACCCCTGAGGCTATCTCATCGAGTTTCCATTGTATCTCCAATGAAATGCTTGTCAGAATGCCGAAGAGACTTGCATCTTGTCCTGCCGACAATGATGCATCTCCTCGATACACCAAACCAATGACACCTTGTCATAGTATTGAAGGAACTCACTACTAAGTCTCACTGAAATCCACCCATCAACCCAATGAAGGCCTTTGATCGATGTAGACTCACATTACCTCTGATCGACTATCATTATCACTATGTCAAAGGGACATGAAACAAGGTCCCTCCAAAATTTCCATGTCACTCTGATAGTCTATTGACCAACATTAGATGATGTCAAAGTTTTTTCATTCCTCATGTCGCTTGCTCCTTAGGCCTGAATTCCTACAGACCTCCATACACAGCTAATTGAAGCTGATTCATCCCTTATTGAAAAATAACACAAATTGACACAAGATTGTTCTTTTCCCTGGATGCTCCTGCATCAAGCACCCTCTATATGATTTATAGTGACAATCCTTTAAATCTATTTCAATGTTATCATGTTGAGTCTCATCATTAGGCAATACCATGTTAAAGGTTGCAACGTCACAAACTCGAGCATGTTTGGTTCCTTTTTCCATGAATGCCAGCTTATTAAATCACCATATTTGAGGATAGGAATAGACATAGTTAAAACCACGAGGGATTTTTTTTCAACATGATTATAAATGATGAGTTAATTCAATAGAATATGTTGAGGTTGCTTTGTACTTTTCACTTTTCTTGTATTTTTATAATAAATGAGTTGGATTAATTTTCATTCTCTTAGAGTATAAGTTATTTTTAAGAGAATTTCTAGATGATTCAATTCATTTTTGTTAGTCTTTTTTTAGATATTTAATTGGTGTAGAAGGGTTTAACATAATTAAACATATTTTTATTCTTATAAATATAAATTTTATTTTTTAAATCAATCCTAATTTGTATTTAATGGTTAATTTAGCTCCATGTTTAAGGCATGTTACTAAAAATATAATTGATCCATTATCATTCTTAAGAGCTTACATAAACTATTTTTTTAAGAACACCTACAGTGTATTTCATATTTGTGTACACGCTCATTAATGATACTTCAATATACTAGCATGGAAGACCTCATGCCTACCTTTTTCTATATCACTTGAAAAAAAAACTACATATAATTTCTTAACTTGGCTATGATGGATTGGTTTTAAAAGAATAGAAAAGGTACACCAAATACATTGTACAAATAACTTTGCACATGTATTGATTGAGTATAAAGATATTTCTCATCAAGTTCAAAAGAATTTCCATCTCAAGTTTGTCATTTTCCAATGTCCAAAAATATATAAATTGTTGTACATGCTCCCTAAAATACTCATTGAATAAATAAACACATCATTTTCAAAATAGTTTCATAAAATATATTTACTTGAATGTTGAAACTTTATTTTATGAATATTTTAAAGATGTTTTATAGTATTAACCTACATAAATTATTAGTAGAAACTAACTTGCTTTGATGCCATGTTAGAAATTAGGATCTTAGGATACTAATCATTATAAATAAAATATTAAATAGATAAAATGAGAACCATATGAACATAGATTTGACATATTACACAAGATATACATGGAGAAGACCCTTTAAGGTAAAAAATCCATAAAAAATCATTTTATTAAAACACTTACAAATTTTTTTTATTAAAAATAGATTGAACATGGGGAACTCCTCTACATACTTTCACATGGCCAATAATACCTCTTGTGCATAGTGATATAATTCACTATAAATATCCAAATTTATATTCTCTCAAATGAGAGATAACCTCCTTAAATATAGGAGAAAAGGCAGAAAAATACCTTAAGGGGTATTAGTCACACCTAATCAAAACCACCAGTCATAAATAATCAATAAAATAATAACTATTAGACTATAATTGCTTTAAATGGGATATGCTTAATAAAACACACAATATATAAGATTTTATAACTTCACATTAGAATAATATGTAAATGTTATTAGGGTAATGACCCCTATTAATGTTATGTCCTAACAATATCTCATGGTACTCATTTCATTTTCCTAATGGTTGTTTCACTATAAAATGGTTCAAGCCCTTTCAAAACTTGCTTTTATCAATATAAAATACATGGGATAAGGGAAACTAACCAATGGTAAAACACTATCACTATCAATAGAAGAATCAACAATGTTAGGTTCATCACTAGTCATATAGAGTCAACATCATTATCATTAATGTTATCCACATGAGATACGTGATCAATATGAAGTACATGTAAAGTGAAGTGAAAGCATCTAGAATTGAAGGAAAAATGATAAAGGGATCGTTAAAATAGAAGTCGTGTACACCATGAAAGAGTGTGTTTGGTTGACTTTATTTTTGTGCATTTGTCCTTGATGTCAAAACTGATAATATGGCACTTTGGTCTTGGCATGTTTGGCATGTTCATTGGTTCAGTTCTGGCACTTTGATACTATGACTCATGGAATTTTGGTATTGACATTGTGATACTTGATTTAGTCTTGGCTTACTCTTGGTCCATTCTGGTTCTGGAATTCGGTACCTTGGCTATGGACAATATTATGGCTTTGGCATATTTAGTCATTATCTTGTGGATCAATTTGATCATAATTCTATGTTTGACATCGACACTATTGTTTGGCACTTTTGGTTTCACACTCAGAGTTGCAACATTGTGATGTTTGTTTACATTCAGATTTGATATCTTGTGGTACTGATGTTTGGAGCTTCATGTGTAGACAACAGTTTCACTTGATTCTATGGTGAATTTAGCACATACAGGTTATGACATTGAAGTGGGAAGGTATATCTTGTTTCAGTGTATATGTTTTTCATTTTGACACTATAGGTGTATACATTTTTGTTATCCTTCACATGGCATTCAAATTAGTTTCACAATACATTAGTTTGGCTATATATCATGCTATACCTGGTATTGATACACAGTCAGATGTGTATTCATGAGTTGGCCATTGCATATAAGTTTCATGAGTTTTTCATTACATGGAGTTCATCTTTGCAAAATAATACATATATTTATTGCCTCTATTTACAAAAGGCAATAAGCAATAGTATTTCTTGGGCTTACAATTTCACTTCATACAATGGTATATAGAATGGTTTGTTTCTTCTTATAACAAAATATGCTATATTTGATGACTTTGTGGTATAACCATTCTTGGATTTGTTTTTGAATCATCCGGGCTCTTCACAAGTGATTTAGTCTACATTGTAATACTCCAAGTCTTAGCCAAGCATACTATATTTGAATGTTTCCAAAGTTGGTTTTATCGGGCTTATACATTGTACACTGAGTACTTTATTTCATTGAGCATACCATACTATTATTTGTATCAAGCTTATTATTTTTTTCATTGAGCATATCATATTTCATTGGTCTTACTATGATTATTATTAGCCTCATCATGTTTGTAAGGAAATTGACTTTAAATTACATGGCAGTATTATTTGCTCTATTGACAACCATCATTGTGTTTTGGTAATAATGTTGTTGGCAGATTTATAGTGATCATTATGTTTTGTTTGGACTTTAAACATTATTAAAATTTGAAAAGGCAGTCAAAATCTTTGGTTCAAAAGGAAGTTAGGGCATTGTCATTTTGTTTTGTTCTGAAGAGGTATTATAGCACCGCCATGGAGGTTATGAGATTACAGTTACAACTTGAGAGTGTTCTAGCTGGTATTCCGGCTTGGATTTCAAATATGTTAGATTATGAAGAGTGGCAAGTTGATTGGACTCTCCACAAGCTGGAAACAGAGATAATAGAGGATTTTATGAGATTTTGTTTGCAGTTTGAAATGACATAACAAAGGGAATATTTGAACATTCTTCTTGTTTCTTCGAAGTGAAAAAAAAAAGGTAAAAAATGTAATCTTTTGGTTACTTGAAAATATTTCAAATCTTGTTCTTTGAATTTGTTTTTTGAAACAAATATTAAGGAAACCGCTATGGAAATAATTGACAGTTTGTTTAAACTGTATTTTTTAGTTACATTTTTAGAAACCCTAACTCGAGGGTTTGGTTCTTGAATCGAGGTATCACATTTCAGTTACAAGGGTTTCATTTTTTTGTGCTCTATATAAACATGGCTTTAAGCCATTGTTCAAGGGGGAATGTATGAGGAAAATACAAAGCATTTTTTTATCACATCATTGTTATATCTGCAATATTTGAGAAGAGGAAAGAGGGTTTTTATTTTGTGAAATATCAGGTTCTTATAATAGAGATATCATTCAGATTTATGAGAAAATTTTGTGGTACTATTATGAACAGTTCATATTGTAGTTGGTATCATTGAATATCTTTTATATGTCTGTATTCATTAATTATTTTGGGACTGCAAATAAAGTGCAGTTGTAAAGTCATTGGTGTTTTACATTTTAGAAAGTGACTTTGTGCATTGAGGGGTTGGTGCTCCTATGAAGTTGGTGCTTCAGAAAAGGTGTTGAGTTGTTGCTCCACCATTTTTACAGAGTTGGTGCTCTTTGATTAATAAAAGGGAAATTTTAGCGAGTGGTTTTTTATACCCCATGAGGGTTTTTCCACTAAGGAAATCTGTGTTATGTGATGTTATTTGTCTCTCATTCTGTTTCATATTAATGTGCTCATTCAGTCAATGCTTTGATACTTTTAGTGTGTTCAAAAGGTTCATATTTCAAAAGTCTGTCATGCAAAGTTAAAATTGTTCAAATCTGAAACAAGTTAAATCTGCATTGGGCAAAGTTGTAGTTCTGTTTCAAAAGCATAAACAAGATTTTTCACACATTAATTGAACAATATCATATGATTTTTTTAATATGAGTTGTAAATGTTAGTTAAGTTTCATGTCAATCTAATCTAAAGTGTTAATGTTCACTTGCATAAACAAATCTACCACATTGGGTTAAATTTAGTAAAAAGTCTCATTATGCTTTCAAAGTCAAAATTTAAAATTATTTCACTCTGATTCATCCCCCCTCTCAGAGTGAATCCACTTCCAATATGATTATGGGGCATGCATTGCTAATTATTAGGAAAATACCTAGTATGCACCTCTAGTATTTTAAGATCATATATTTAATAAACAAAAGTTTGATACAAGTGTAAACAAACTATGTCTACAAATAAAAAATATGACACATTCATTTCCCACATTAACACTTAAGAGGAAAGAAATGTAGATTTCATATCTATGGAAATTTTAGCAACATAGCCACATGTAGGTTAACACTTTAGAAATAAGAGAAGAAAATAAGCATAGATAGAAAAGAAGAGACAATACATGGGGAAAACCATTTTAGGTAAAAACCCCACCCTCCAAAACACCAAACCAATGTATTATGCAACAACAAAAATAGTTACAATACATTTCAAAGCCTTAACGTGGAGATCAACATCTTACTCCTTGTGAGTAAATCTAATGGAATAACTCCCCAATGCCTCCATCTCAAGCCCTCAATATATAGACTCAAGGAAACCCAAAAAATCATCAAAAAACATTACTATGGACCCAAACAAAGTCCCAAAATACCATGGTAAGAATTAGTACAACCCATACCCCATTTAGGCTAATTATTTATCATTTTCCTCATTCATAAAGATGCTCTATGATGTGTCAAACATGCACAATAAGTGGGCCAAGATTCCTAGTCCACTTTGCAACTACCTATAATCATACTCTTACATGTGTCATATAGTCTATCATAAGTAACTCCACATCTCACAATGCCATAATGATATTAGATGCTCTTATAATTTTCCACACACAACAAGATAGTTGACATGTAGCCAAAGGGTCACTTCAAAGTGAGATGTCATGTTTCCTTAATAAGAAAAAAATAATAATAAATACAAACAAATAAATAGATTAAACGTTAAGACTTACAAGGTGTATGACACACCTAATCCCAACATTTTTCCACTTGTATACTTTGCAAGAGAAAAATAAGGCTCTAATAAATTCATGAACTACACACTAAGGGTAAAAAAAATTTATACCTATTGAATCCTTTATGTTCATGGGCTTCATATAAGCATCTACAACATCTTCCAAATGACCATCATCTTAACCACAATTATTTCATCCTCCATCATGCCCAAGCATGAAAGATAGGAACTACAAGACAATATAACATTAAATGTCAAAAAAACTCATCATTGTATCTTACCTCAACCCATTATCAAAACACAAACCTAGAAGTCAAATATCCTCTAAAATAGGATCAAGTATGTACCACATACTCTAGTATAGTTAGAACAACAACGACGACCAATCAATCATATCCAACTAACCCTAACCACTAATAGATATTTTTCTCACAACATATCTAGTTCATAGTGAAACTTCCACCCTTGTATAATCCATCATCCTTCTCAAGATTACTACCTTCAAGGTAACAAACACACCTATGTACAAAATAACTTAAGACCCTTGACACTATAATCTAATGAAATATTTCCTCCAAGGAAACATACCTCCTAGGACTCTCATTACACAAGAAATGAAAAGTCTAGTGCTATCCAATGCAACACAAAAGTACAAAAATACACACTCACACAAAGGATGTGTTTTATGTCATCAAAACTTGTATCAAAGAACACATAATCATTGGAAAACTACAACCAAATTGTTAAAAGCAAAGCATACTTCCTCCAATATTTTATGTTCACTATCTCACCTCTAATATCAACTCTCACAAGTTGTACACATTACAAAAGGTAGAGATTGAAGATCCCACATATTATTATTTTAAACAATAAAGTACAACAATAATAAATAATGAAAAACATAATGATCACACTAGCTCCACACAAGCCTTAACTCCAATATCACATTAATACAAGCCTCTAAAAAGATACATACTACCATAGAGAGAAATTATAAATTATATCACATACCATGTCCTTATAACGACACCACTAATTGTTAAGGTTGTGACAAGTACAATTCCCACTACTAAAACCCCAAATAGAAAAGTGTTAACAATATCAAATAGTTCAGCACCAAATAAAAAACATCAATAAATCAATAAACCTATAGGTATTTAAGCTTATCAAGTGCAAGAAGATCAAACTAATAATCATTCCCATCACCAAGGAATGTACCCAAAACCATCATGTGCACTCCTCAAAGAGCATCTTCTTAAAAAAAACTCATGCATATAAGAAGAAAAAATAAAAATCACACCATATCATGTACTCCTTAAATAAGCCCTCTAGAATTGGAATTTGTGACTTGACTCATTCCATAAGAAAACAAAATATAGAAAACATAATACATTTAAGTAACTCAGTGGGAAATACCTCTTTGATAATTCTATGTCAAGTGGTTGAGTGAGGAATTGCTCCTTCTGAGATGCACTGGGTATCATAAACTCTCTCCCTGTACAATCTCCTCATGAGGTCCATGCTAAAATCACATTTATCTCTAGGTGA
Source organism: Sequoia sempervirens (assembly GCA_007258455.2). NCBI lineage: Eukaryota > Viridiplantae > Streptophyta > Pinopsida > Cupressales > Cupressaceae > Sequoia > Sequoia sempervirens. The sequence goes on from VDFB02368361.1 coordinate 18,236, forward strand.
AGGATCCTTAGTCTTTCTACTAAAAACTCATCAAAGAGTTGCATTTCAACACATAATCCAAAGAACAAGAGATCTCCAACCTCACCCAAGTATATGCAATCCATGAGCAACTAAAAAACCATCTCAACGCAACTAAATTCCAACTGCATTATAATTTCTAGAAGCGCCCAAGGAAAAATTACCATCATAATCAATACAAAAAAAACTACCTCAAATAATTATCAAAGATTCAACTACAAAATCAGTAACTCCACATGACATCAAGATTTACATCCTCCTCACAAAATATCATCTATTTCCAACAAAAAATTCTAGTCCCAAGAGCACCCATATCATGTTAAGACTACAAATGCAAAATATCTATATTCCTCAATGGCACAATATCACATCACTACCAAAGCTCCCATTATAAGTGATCTTAAGCTACCCATGACAGTGCAATGAAAATCTCCGAATTAAAGATCATTGGTGGTCCCACACAATAAAAGAACTCAACTAGAACATTGATAGCTCCTAAATGGTAAAGTAAACCACAATCTCCAAAAAGATATATCTACAACAAGTTCTAATAAGATACAATTGCATGTGACCTAAAGTATTGTTACAAGAATTTCATGAACATGTATAGCATGAAGCATAAGAACTCCATCAATCCATCTCACTATTTTATTGCTACACAACACCAATGCATCATGATGTATGGAAGATCATTAGTAGTAAAATCTATAAAAATATGGCATCTAAATAGTCTACAAACAATCTCCCTTGCAACAGTACACCATTAGCACTACAAAGATTTGTGGATATAGATAGATCACATCCAAGTTATTTACAAAACTAGTGAATATAAAACCACAAAAATGCATAACTTGTAGATATCAAAGTAGCACAACATGGACCCACTAGGTAATGTAGACCTAAAAATAAGCAAACACAACTTTACATCAATAATAAGAAAAAAAAAGATAGGAGATAAAATTTTAATCCTTCGTAGCATTTAACTGGCTCTAAAACCTAAATCCAAATTTCCAAAAAATCCACCATCAAAGACAACTATAATTCAAGAACCCAACAATAATGAGTATATAAATACTAAGTGACTAATTAGTGCCAATTGTTAAGTGTAAAAATATATTATAGATCTAACTATTAGACTAACCCAAATCAATCTTTCCTTTTCTTAATATTGGAACACAAACCAATGAGGGTGTTATGATTGGATAACTACCTCAAAGGAGAGCCAATATTCTTGGGTTTTGTTCCTTTTTCATAAAGAGGGCAGATTGCTAAGTGTGATTTAATTAACCTAATTGATATAAGTCCTAATCTAAAAATATGAATTATTACACAAACAAAAACATAGAGTTACAGAAACAACTACAAATCTAAAATGTGTTGAAAAAGGGGCACCTACCATTGAAATCAAAGGATGAATTGGAGGGACAAGGACATGGGACAACCTAGTCCTAGGGTTTTGGGTTATTCTAAGCTTCTAGAAACATGTTGCAGTATGCTCTACCTTTTTATAGTCTATCACTATCAAAAGTTTCAGATTTAGATCTAACATTCAAAATTGGATTTGAACTGGTAAGACAGGGGTGTGTGGTGCCCTATCCCCAAGGTTGTGTTTTGCTCTAAGATTTTATGAACCTGTTTTAGTATGTTCTAGCTTCTTATAGCCAATCACTATTGGAAGTTTCATATTCAAATATTCATACATAAAAGAGGGAAATGGTTGTGTTGTATAGGAATTTTCCTTAGTCAAACCCCATGTTGGTGTTTCCAGCTCCACAACAACAATGATGGTGATAGTATATATTACACACTCTTAGGGGAGCATAGGCAAAGTAAATAATAAAGACTAATAAATAAAATAACATAAGATAAAGTTACCTTAGGTATGAAACCCTTGTTGAAATGATGTCATACCATAATTTTCCTTAAAGATTTGATGAATAAGTAATGAGGTTCCTTGAGTACCTACAATGGTTAGTCCACATAATAAAATAGAGTTATAGCAAGCATGTAGAGAATAAGAGAGAAAGAATTCTCATAAAAAAGTTGCATGTGTTCTCATAATTATTGTATAATAGTTCAAAATTGTCCTAACAAGAGGGAACGACTTGTTTATATATGCATCCCAAGTAATTTTTGGAGTCAATCCAACCAAGTATAGTTTTTAAGACATCAAAGACTGACATTGGAGTTTGTAACTTTTTAAATGCTAATTCTCAGGACTAGGGCACCTAGCACCCCTGTCCAGGTATTTTTCACTCCCAAAACTCAAGATGTTGGGGGAATTAAATGCACTTTCCTAATTTGGTCCCAAAATGGACAAATTATAAATATAATTAAATTTATACATGCAACATAGGGTGTCAAACCTAGTGTAAAATTGGTAAGGCTAACAATTAATGATTCTACATGTAGCCCCCATTTTAGTGAAGGTATTGTTGTTGTGTAGAAACTCAGACAAGATACAAATATCATATCTCTCTTGAAAGGTAAATCTCTATCAGCAAGCCTCAAGAGATAACCCCAAGGTCTCTAATGTCAGGTCTTGACAATGCATAAACAACTTAGTGATAATGTGAAAATGTTGGTAATCACAAATGGACCTTACTACAAGCGAATATTGAATCCTTAAATTTATCAGATTTAGCAATATGGTGATACTTCCAATCATAAATCTAACCCAAATAATAAAGAAAGAGAAAAATAGATAAGGTTTTAAGAGACCTCTAAATTTTAACACTAAACCTAAGATTAACAATGCAAATGATGCAACACTTGAAATGGACCAATCCCTTAGAAACTAATTCCTACTTGACCCAAATGGATCTGAAATCTTATAGAAATAGTACAATCTTCTAAGGTATTAAAGATTCTCAGATCATGAATACTCATCCAAAAACAATCTTATTGCAATTTTAATGAACAAATAATCACAATTGAACTAAACACAATGAATGCAAGAGTCCAGGCTAACTTTACAAAGCAACTAACAATCAACTAGCTGCGAAAAGTATGGACTAGAGATTGCTGCAACACCTCAAGTATCAAATCATAAATATTATCAAATCATCTAACATTAAACCTAGCATATATCAAACATACTTAAGCAAATTCCAAAGATAGAATAGCAAAAACCATGCCAGATAAAACTCAACACAAGAAAGGCACCAAATCACAATGTCTTCACTTGCATTAAATTACCCAAAGTAACAACAATTCCAGTATTCTATTACAGCACTTGCTTGAAAATAAGACTAACTCCTAACTCTAACTCTTGCTATACTGCTTAATTCGCTCCAATATCAAAACTATCTATCCCTTACAAATGAGGCAAAATTCCATATTTATAGAAACCCCCCAAGATATGTCGGCCTAATTAGAGTTTACAATAATAAATGGCCACAAAACAAGTCGACCAAGAGGGATTCAAAATAAAGTGAAATATGTATTAAATGCATGTACTCCATTCAGGTCGGCCTAGAATCTCCAACATAATCCGGACCAATGCATGTGAAGAATGAAGAAGGAATAATGAGGAAGCACAAATTTCAATGTAGCCCTGTATTAAATGCTCTTTCCCCTATCTTTATCTATTTGATCTTGCACCTTCAAGAATATTCTATCTAAGTCGGCCAAGGGTGGAGTAACCAACACTTTAAATTTCCTCTCCATAGATTTAATCTCATCCTTTGATTGATTGATGACTTTATCCCAATCTATCCTAAGGGCTTGATATTTATCCATAACTGCAATGTAAGTGGTTGCATCTTCTAGCTGATGTTTAGTAACCAGGCCATCAATGACTAGAGAATATACATCTCGCCACCATCCCTTAAGTTGTTCTATATTTAAATGTTTTGGTGCAAACCTTTTCCTCCCTATCATAATCTCAAAGAAAGAGATACACTTATTATAAATATCAGTCAAGGTGCCCTCTATTTGCTTTCCTTGCTTATGCACTTTCTTCAACACCTTTTGCCTAATTTGCAAAACCTCATACCATTCCCAGGGTTCTACAACTTTAGAAGAAGGAAGGATTCCATCACTAACCATCTTTTCTTCAGTGTACTCCATGATAGTCCTAGTTTTCTGCAGCAGGAGGTCAATATCTTCTTTATCCTGAACTAGCACACTTTTCAACCACTCCACAGATCTAATGGCATCTCCACCAATTGACAGAATATCCTTGATTGCATCAAAATCACATATTTTCCTTGTGACCTCCAGAAGTATAATGTGATCTATGGGATACCTAGGAAGTCTGTATGGAGCCCTCTGACAACCATCTATCCTTATATACAAAAAGGTGGGAAACTGTATAAACCAAGCCCCATACCTTTTGATTAGCTCCTTGGCATTGTCAGATATCCTTACATGCTATGCACCTTGGAGCAACCTAGTGATGTACATGGTGAATGCATCATTCACCCTCCTATAGCTCGAGTTACCCAGGTGTAGTTGTGGATAAACCTCATAGATTACATCTTGTCCAAACACACCCCTTGTACTTAGTCCTTTGTATGGATGAAATATTGCAAGTGCATAAACCAAGTAGGAGGTCATCATGAAGATCTTTGTCTGTAGCACATTGCACAGCTGGTCATGTATCATCACTTATAATTCCTTCCCAGTGATAATTAACATTCTACTCCATCCTCACAATGACATGGAACATCCAATTATCAAATACTCCTTCACTCTTCAACCCTACCACCCTACTAAGAAGGGTGATAACATCATAGTACTCCTTGAATTTAGCTCTGAATAGTTGCTTGGGTAGCTTGGAAAAGTGGGACTTAGGCTTCTCCAACCAGGAATTGATGACCTATTGGGACTTGATGGTATCTTACTCATAGAACTTCTTTGCCATATCCATATCAAAATCCACCACATGAGACCTATCTAGCATGTCAAAGGTTTGGGCTATAGACACAGGATTTAGATTTTCCACAATTCTCCCTTCGAGACCTACTATCCTTTGTGTACCTCTATCATAGTGTCTAGCACATTCGAGCACCAATTCATAACACTGCACTATAGGAGGAAATCTAGCTACATGTGCCAACCCTGATTCCAATGTCCTTTTGGCTAGCAAAGGAAGGTTTTGTGTTGCCATTCTTGTCTTGAACTCTTCATAATCCCATAGTCCAACATTTGTATGAGTTACCTCTGACCAAATGGAAGTAAGCTTGCTCTCAAGAATTCTACTCTTGATATCCATTTTGATTCTTTCTGCCTCAAAAATGGAAGACCCCTCTGCACTTGGATCCATCACTCTACCCCTGGTTCCACTTGTCACTGCCTTACTTGACTCAGCCTGCATTCGACAAAGAAACCATAATAAAGATCACATGAAAGCCAAGTTAATTAATCACAAATGGCATACTCATCCTCAATATAAGCCCCATGATAAGCAAAATTCTCTAAAATCCCAAAAAAATTAATCATCTCAAAGTTCGGGTTTTTAGTCCTCCCGTGGAATCCGGGCCAGAGAGGAATTTTGGAAAATTCCCGACCAAGCGGATTTTAGCAAAATAAACATAAAATCATCCAATAATCATTTAATCAACTGTCATTAACTAAGAAACAACATGATACATCTTTAAATAATTCAAATTGATCATACAATGCATAATCACCAACTAATAAATCATGTTATCTCTCAATTCTTCATTTTCAACAAAGTTTCAAAGAATTCCGACCAGGATAGAAATCTGCGAAAACAACAATAGTCTACGAATTTTGGGAAAATGAAGGAACAAAGGAAATTTTGGTAAAATCCGGAGGGAACAAAAATCTGGGAAGCGGACATAACTTCATATCACTGCACATTTTGGGAAAACAAAGAGAAAACGGAAAGTCAGAGAATTCCGACAGCTAAGGAATTCCACGAAGACCTCAAATTTCTGGATATTGTCATTTCTTCGTGACTTCACTCAAATTGATCAAACGATCACAAATTTGAGGACCTTGGGCCTGAAACTAGCTCAATTTGAACCTCTTACATATCATCTCTAAATTTGAGGCTCATCCTAAAGTAAATTGAGAGGAATTGGTGATACCCTAAGCATGAAACCCTAAAATTCTACCATGAATGCATAGGATAAGCTTGGGCTCAGCTTACTCGTTTGCTAGGTTTATAGAAGTTTCATTATGGCCTACACAAGCAAACTACCTCATAATGAAATTGAAAAAAAAGCTTGAAAAACTCACTTGGGAATCATCAATCTAATAGAATCGAACAACCCTAACTTCAGATGTTCAATGCCCAAACATACAGAAATTCAGACTCCTAGCACACTCAGGACACCAAAGAATCACTCACATTCAACAATCAAAAGCAAGGAAACACGTACATACCATTGATGAAGTGAGACTCGATTACAACAATGACATGTAACAATCTTTGGCGTCTTAGCAAACAACAGATGACGCCTAGGAAAATTATCACCAAATCCAAGAATTCACAAATTCAACACGCCAAATCCAACCAAGCACTTAGGATCAGGCACTCCAAATCAATAGAAAGCAAGTGGTAAAACTTAATGGCATAAAACTCCCCAAAATTGCTTTAATACTTGCCGCAGAAATCATACAAATGCGCATTAATGCAATCGACAAGACAGGCCAAACCAAAACCCAGAAATCCGACAGGGTGATAGAATTTTAGAGAAATCTGGTTACCATGGAATTACGTGAAGGACCAAAATCTTCGGGTCACAGTGTAAAGCAGCCGCCACCAAGTTTTCAAGGAAATTGAGGAATTCTGCCAGCGGAGGAAAATCCCGAAGTTGAAGGAAAAACCAAAAATTGTCTAAAACTTAAGATTTTCAATATACACCATAGAGGGATCATCAATCTAGCAAGATAAACCTCCAAGCACATGCCCAAGCAAGCGAATCCTCAAAATTGAGGGGCCAAAACACCAGGAATGAAAGCAAAAGAGGGTCCCCGCTTTCAGCGGGGCATGTGTGCGAAAAATTGCACAACAGGTATGATCTTACATTCATACTCACACTAAAGTAATGGTAAGATGGGTTTCTTCATCACAACACTAAAGAGATAAGATGACACCAAGTTGAGAGATGTGAAATCCCAGAATTAGGATCCTATGAATCCAAAATATCAAGATACAAGGTCACACACACAAAGTAGATATATCACATATGAGATGAAGTAAAATTTTAACATACCTCAAGCATACACTGAGAAAACAATAGAGTAAACATAAAAGTATACACAAAGCATACATGAATAAAACATGAAGCATACATGAAGAAAACATGAAGCAAACACAAAGCATACATGAAGTAGACATGAAGCATAAAGCATATAGCAACAATGCTAATACATACTAGCTAAGGCCAAAAAATTGAGTCAACAAGGTAAGGAGACCTCAATCTGAAAGGTTGTCTCAATATGAAGCATCATCTCCTAACTACACAAACACATTGAGGAATTCTAAAGGGGAGAGAAGAAGATAGTGAGTCAATCGATTTCTCTAAATGAAGAATACATACAAATAGATAGGGTGCAATCAATACAAAAATAGAAGGGTACATGACACAAACATTAGCTTGCTTTGTTGCTAGGAGTCATGCACATTATAAATCCCCCATAGATCATAGGCTAGCAAGTTGTGTTATGTTAGGTGACTATGAATGTGACAAATAAAGCACACATTCTAACAAGTTACGTTATGCTAGGTGGCTTATAAATTACACAGATTCACAGGCTAGAAAGTTTCTATGTTAAGTGATTGTGTATTGCTAATGCCTCAGGGAGCATACAAATGAACATTGCAGGGGATGAGTTGATAATCATGCCTTAGGGAGCATATAAATAAACATCCTAGGGAAAGAATTGATAAGCACTCCTTAAGGGGAATTATGAAAAACACCACCACAAAGGGGGACATTAATAAGCCAGGGATCAAGAAACATGAATGGAGAAGGGTGTATGTGTGGATGAAAAAATGGATAAGTGATATTTCCTCCTTTAAAATGTTAGCATATTTAATATGCTAATATTTTAAAGAAAAAAGGGGAACCTCAAGAAGTATGCCTACCTCCAAAACCAGTTATCTTTGCCCACAAGTGTATAGGCAAGGAAAACAATGCTAGGAACCATTGCGTTTCTACCATATATGAAGTATGGTTTCATATAAGATTGTACCACCATGAATAATAGTGAGAAAACACATAGAGCTATGAATTCCATATAGTGAGGAGCAACATAATAGAAGAAAATTTATCATTTAGAAGGAAAAAATGTACCAACAAATGGAAGAGTGATAGCACCAGAATAAAAAAAAAATATTTCCCAAGGTTTGACATTTATTGGTGGGATGTTCAAACACTCGATGATATGCACAGAAAGAAGAATTTAGTTGATCATGTTTATTAATTTTCTTATGTGGTGGAGGAAGATCAATCAAGATGGCTTTGAGAAGCCTTAATGAAATATTCTCTTTCTTAGATAGAGGATGATGAGTAGGAAGTAATCCTTTCTCTTGTGAAGAAGCATTTGGTTTATTACAAGAGAAATTCATAGATATGTTAAATAATGGAGGAGGGGTGGTAGACAAAGGAGAAGGCCAAAAACCTAAACCTTCTTTAGAAAAGTGTGATGTAGGTTTCACATGAACGTTAACTCCTTTTTCCATGCACCCTAAACCATTTTTGTTGTATCCAAGTGTAAAAATAATTTTGAAGCCAAGCCCATAATGTGTCTCCAAATCAGACGGAGGAGGAGAAGCCACATTACTAATTTTTTCTAAATGAGAAGTATGATCACTTTTTGAAGAAGAGGCAGCAAAATTGACATGAGTAGCAGAATCAATTATTTTTGTGAGAATGTTGGTCCTTGTTAAGTTTTGGAATATCAGGGTGAGGAGGGTCAATCTTAGATTCAACCAATCCATGAGAAATGAAAGCTAAAGATTCCCATTGTCATCAAGACATGTGTTAGAAGAAAAAGGAACATTATCATGGAATGATGGTGTTTCTGAATTTGTCAAATTAAGAGTTGGAATAGATTGCACAAACAAAACAAAAGTCATCTTCAAGATATCAAGTTTATATTTTGAGATTTTGTGCTCTCCAAAATAGGAGGGTGTAAAATCTAATGAACCCCAATCATCACCAAATTATATAATCAAGGGTGAAGCATCATTTAGATCATTATTGTTGTTAGGAATTGTAGTTTTAAGATTAGATGTTTGAGAAGAAGGATAAGATTGTGTGGATGTCATTGAAACAACCTTGGGATCCTCAAGCTTTGATGATGAAATTTTATACTCCCTAATAAAGGAACATGTAAAATATAACGAACCCCAATCATTACCAAAGAGCACAGTCATAGGTGATTTAGGATCATCAATATTGATATCATTATCATTAGAAAGTGATGGTTCCACTTTTGAAGATGGAATCAAAGTACTAGGAGATTTGGAAATAAGAGGTCGATGTCCAGCTTTTTCCTGTAAGAAAATTTTCATATTTGGATCTGCTTCAACCTTATAGAGCTTTTTATTGTATATAAAATTCATTGTACGATGAAGAATAGATGATATTGCCTCCATGACATGAATCCACAATCTATCCAGAAGAAGATTGTATGAAAGATAATCATGCATGACGTGGATAAGGGTCGGAAAAAACATAGGTCCTACCTCAAATGGTAGTGTTAATGTACCTAATGATTTTATACCAACATCATCAAAGCCATGAATAGAAAGATTATCAAGTTTGATGAGAGATGTATCTACATAGATCTTATGTAACAAGTCAATTCTCCAAACACGAAGACATGATCCATTATCAATTAGAGCACTTTATTCCATTTTTAATTAATGATGACAAGAATCATAAGAGGATCATGTTGTTTTTGAATTTCAAGAGAAGGTAATTCATGTTGTGAAAGGTGATGTCTAGATTTATCTTATGCATACTATGTAACAAGGGTTCCACATCATTTGATCAAACAAAAATTGGTATGACTATATTCTATAAGGCCTCTTGGAGCATCTTGTGGTATGTAGGTGATTTTTTCCCAAAGGGAGATCTTAGTCAGAGTAGCGTGGAGTTGTTCAACAAGACCATACTCTTTACCAACATGTTGAGGAAGGTGAGGTGTAAGAGGAAGCATAAAGAAGTGGGAACAATTGGTGTTTTTAAGGTTGTTTGTTGTTTTGAGCATTGTATGTGTGAGCAATTGCATGATAATGTGGTTGTTGTGAAACATTTTGGTTAAGATTATTCTTTTGAGATATTTTTGTTGCAAAGTTTAGAATGTAACTAGGAGATCAAGGTGGGTTAGGAATACCTCGAATAGTAAGAACATGCTTAATTTGTAGTTGAGGAACATCAGGATGAAGATGCATAAATTTTTTAGGTTTCATAGGTTCTTTGTAGGAATTGAAAATGTAAATTTTATTGACTATATTTTGATTAATTCATCTTTGGGGGAGTCAATGTGAATTTGGACTCTTCATCTATACAATCCACATTATCAGAAGGAAGAACATTTTAATGAAGAGTGGGTAAAGTGTTAAGAAAATTATCAATGAGTGTATGGTTTTGCACCAAAATATGCTCATGAGTAGGAAAAATCTTGGGAGAGGGACAAGCAAGAGCCTCACCATTACAAGTAAAGAAGGGAGTGGGTAAAGTGGTGTTAAGAAAAGTATCAATAATTGCATCCTCTTGCACCAATATATCCTCACAAGTAGGAGAGATATTGGGAGAGGGATCAAATAAAATAACAAAAGAGGAGAGAGAAACTCATTTTTGCGTGCTTGTAAGAGAGCTTCTTGAAGTTTCTTAACTAAGTTGGAAAGGGACCATGAGAGGTCTAATATGGAGGAGAGATATAAAAAGTCGAACGAAGGCTGGCGTACATCTCTTTTGATGGGTTTTTAATATATAACTAGTTGCATCAAGTCAACAAATTGATGGAGGCAACTCTAATATTCTCTTCATTAATACTCTTGTTGTGATCTAGAACAAAATTTCCATTATTCTTCACTTTCATATTGGAAAACTCCCCATAGATTATTTGTGGATCCCCCTGTGTGTTGGTACCTTGAAGAAGAGTGATTGGTATAAAATATTGGATAAATTTTGGTCAAAGATTAACCATTGGACCTTGAAGTGGTTATCCTTTGTCTTGCAAGCTCTCCCTCTATATAGGTTCATGGTGCTTTATTCCCCCAAGAGCTTCCTCAAGGAGCTTGATTCCCTTGCTAGAAAATTTTTGTGGGTAAGAAGACTTGACAATCGAAAATGGGGTTTGGTGAGTTGGGGTCAGGTTTGCAAACCAAAAGAGAATAGTGTCCTTGTTCTTAGGTAGTCAGAGTTGAGTAGTCATGCTTTGGCTACAAAATTATACTGGAGGTGGTGCAAATATCCAAAGCAACCCTGGGCTCAAGTTTTGAATTATAAATATTTAGTTAGTTGCTAATGAGGACATTCTGCAAATGGAATTGACAGGTAAGGGATCTATGATTTGGAACAATATTAAAAGGGGATTTTTCTTGTTAAGGATGGCTTCTTCTAGATTATTCAGAATCGCAAGATAACTCTCTTCTAGACTAACTCTTGGGGATGGAAATCCTCCTATTCTTTCTTCTTTTCCTCAGCTTTGACCCTTAAGTGAGATTTTTGTGGCTATTGGGTGGTCTAGTGTGGATAGGTTTAAATGTTCTTCTTTGCGAGGCTCTTTGGTTTATCAATGGTAAAATCCCAAGAGTTTACCTATTGGTGGCTCTCAAGAAGAATGAAATACTCTAGCCTTAATTCTTGCAAAGCAGCCTTTTTATTCCATAGAAGATAGTGATTTGCTTGCTTGGGGCCATGATTCTAAAGATATCTACTCAGTAGCTCATGGGTATGCTATTTTGGAGTCTCGACATGGTAACCTGAGAGTGTATCCTTGGTGGAAGCACGTCTGAAATAAGTTTGGGTGGCCTAAGTGTAATATGTTTTTATGGTTGTTGAGTCACAACAGATGCCTCACCTAGGAAAATATTAGGAAAAGAGGTTTTTATGGCCCGTCTCTTTGTTTTCTATGTTGGTGCAATGAATAAAGTACTAATCATCTATTTTCCACTGTACTTTTTCCTTGGAAATATGGAGACTCTGGTGGAAGATCTGGAGGAAACCGTTTATGCATGCTTCGTATTTGCATGACTTTTGGGAGAACTTGGGCCCTCCTCCAACTTTTGCTTCCTTTTTGGTGGCAGCTTGGGATTTGGCCCCTTCCATCATTATTTCTAGTAGATTTGGTTAAATATAAATCAATGCATCTTTCAGGAGTGTCGGCGGGTGGCTCTTCATTTTTGATATAAGGTGAAGGGTATCCTTAAACTATTGAATCTAAATTTGACCCAGGGGAGTCTATGTCTTCATTGGAAGTGCGCACTGCTACTTTCCTTGAGCTTTATTTCCCCACAGACCCTCAAGCGTATTGGGGAAACTAATAGAAACCTTCTAAGAAAGTGGATTGGTTGGGAAAGTGGAGTCCTCCTCCTGAAGGTTCCTACAAAATTAACATTGATGGATCTACTCAGGGAAACCCAAGTGATGCTAGGATTGGAGTTGGATGAGATAGTAGGGGAATTGTTCAGTTTTTCTTCTCCATTTATATGGGAGTGCACTCTAATAATAAAATGGAGGCTAGGACTATTCTTAAGGCTTTGGAGAAAGCTTGTAAGTTGGGTTGGAGGAAGGTGATTTATGAAATGGATTCCATGATTTTGGTCTCTCTACTTAATAAGAGATATTTTTAGGATTCTTCATGGAGATTGGCTTTGATTGCAAAGAAAATTCTCCATCTTGCTTTGAACTTTGATACCATTTTGTTTGTCCATATCCCTAGGGAATAGAACAAAGTGGCAGACTTCCTAGCTAAATGGGCCTTTGAAGGAAGGGGGACATGGAATGTGGTGGAATGGCAATAGATCAAGATAAAATTTACACCCTGCTTCAATTTCTTCATGAGGATCAGAATGTTTAGCCTCATGTTAGGTTTGGATGCATTTTTTTTATGGTGGTCCTTGTAGATTGGGTTGTCTCTTGGACCATCTTTTCTTTTAGTCTATTTGGGATCCAATTGTGTATTTTTTTATGACTGTGGTCATATGGTATTCTTGTTGTATAGGCTAGGTTTCTCTTGAATAAAAAAAAATCACCCTTTTTAAAAAAAATCCACATTCATGCATTGTAATACGTTTAAAGTTTATGTTTGTTATTATTAGGTGCACTAACACTTGCAATAGCTCAAAGCATCCTCCTATTTCTCCTTGTATGTGATGAGAAAAGTGGCTTTAGTCCAACAAGGATTTCATATCTAATTGGTAAGTTCAAGTTGTGTTCTCTATTATTCTTATTTATTTATTTCCCTTTACTCCCCTAATAGCACGTGATATTTATCATCATCATCATCATCATCATAGATTTTGTAGAGGTGGAAACACTAGAATGGGGTTTGACCAAGGCAATCCTCTATATGGCACAACCCTTCTCCCCTTGTCTATCTTGCAAGTTACAAGTCAAAAGTTGATTGAAGTGTATTTGAGATCTCAACGCTTCAAAACCCTTGTTCATGCATGCATGCACTACTTATCAACAAATTAGGGAAAGTTGATTGTTCACACTATCGGGCCTCAAATCTGGGTTTTCACAGTCAGAGACCTGTAGATACTGTTGCACCTATACTAAGTTTGAAAATATATAATTCAACACTTCTAGACTAGGGCACCCAATGCCCTTTTCTTTCTAGTTCAACTCCAAAAATGTTAGGTACTTCTTTGTCTGCACTCTCCAAAGCTGCTTCATGTTTTTGTCTTTTTACTCTACATGTTTTTTTAGATTTTGTAATAGTTTGTCACTTTGGTCTTAATTCACCTAATTCACTACATCTTCCAATTAGTTACCACACCCAAACACAAACAAAAAGGGACCAAAACCCTAACTAGCATGTTTGGCTCTCCCTTGAGGACATCAACCAAATAGTGTCTCTTGGTTACTTTGTGTCCCTCAATGTTTATGGTTGAATGAGTGATTTAGGTTAGGGTGTTTAGCCTAGATCCCATTTCACCAACTTACACAACTAAGAACATAAAAAATTATATGTAGTAAACAAAATGATTATCAATTTCAAGATTTTTTTATTCCATTATTTTCTTTTTTAACTATATTTGCGTAGATTCAAAAAGTGTTTGATCATGATATGCAATTTTAAGTAATTTTCTCAATCTGATTATGTCTAAATTTTTCACTCATAAATATCTGCATCTTCCTAAAAACAAATTTCTTGCCCAAATTGAAAATGAAAATTTTCTTTAAGTTGCAAGATACATTGGATGTACAACATCTAGTTGAGAATGACACTTCAAAATAAAAGACACCTTTTTTAGAGCCTCTAGGCTGAAGTTGTTATAATGGTTGCCTCTACCAATAATCCACTCTAATACTCAAATTGTATGATTAAAATTTGTCATATTAACATATAGGAATACATGGGAACACATTATGGTGGAAGTTGAAGCTCTAATGACCTAAATCTTTTGTTTTCCATTTCTTGCATTCTTCTCATCAATAGATGATCCTATGTGTATATGTTGTGAGGAAAAGTAAAATTTCAACAATTAAGAAAGCTTAAGTTGGTTTGGCCAATCAGTTGAATAATTTTCTTAACATATTGAAGACTAAAAAAATCTGCCCAATTTGCTTGTTGACTTCTATAGAATATACTCCAATCCATTTCTCCTATAGGCATTACTCTCAAAAAATTGGTCCCCAAGTCTCTATGACTCATTTACACTCTTAGAAGCATCTTATGTAAGGGAAGGATCCATCAAATAAGCAAAAGGGCACCCTACTTACATTCTTACAAAACAAATTGTCATGTTTTGGACTGATAACTCTAGTCCCTTACATTTCTTAAAAGAAGTATAGAAAAGTGCATCATCTTTTAAGCTCCACAATCTATTCAAAACATGACCCCACACATCTAACTACTTAACTATGGGGTGTACATATCCTGCCTTCTTCCAAATTGATCCTTCACTCCCAAAATGGACCCATATTGTTGTACACCAACATGCACTTATTAGTATGCTCCTTAAGTTAATACAAACCCATGAATGAATTGCATTCATGAATAAAGTGGACATAAGCTTGTTGGTGTTAAAATGACACTGAGAGGGGGGGGTGAATCAGTGTCTTAACATATTCGACCAATTTTCACAAAATCAAAAACCATAGCTCAGATATTTTCTCAATATTATTCTGATTAATGCATTCATGAGTTGAATGTAATCATTCATAAATAGAATTAAGAACAACACTAAACCCAACTATTAACTGAAACAACAATCAACACAGAAAAGCAGTGAGCACATAGAAGAACAAAGAGATAGAGAATTTTTCGAGTGGAAAACCCTCCTGGGGTAGAAAAACCACTCCTAAACTGCCTTACTGGCTTAACCTTCAAAAACCACTTTTAACAATGCCTTATAGGCTAATTTCTAAGCACCAACTCAAGAATCACCAAACCCTCATTTAGAGACACCAATCTCAAGGAGCGCCAACCCCTCATTTAGAAACACCAATCTCAAGGAGCGCCAACCCCTTACACAAATTACAGAATTACAATCATAATATATCAGAGGATCACTCTGTTTACAGTTAAGCTCATATTTCTCTGTTCTCACATCTACAATATACCCAAAGGATTACAACCAGAGAATTACAATCACCAACCTTTTCTGTTTTCAACACAGGTTTATATATACATTTCAAGTATGTATGTTATCAAGAAATCTTCAACAAGCATTTTTCACAAGATTCTAAAACTCTCTTGCTATTTTTAGAATCTGAAGCTAGATAATGATGATCTGTAGATGATGGTAAAAATTAGAGTAATGCATATCCAGAAAGCTTTTAATTTCTGCGCTGAATCAGGAGACTTCAAATTGTAACTGAAAGATTTTCATCAAAGTTATGACAGCCCAAAAATAGAAAATCACATCCTCTGAAATCTTAGAGAATATTTTCTAGAGAATTGATACCAACCAAAGAAGTTGCCATGTAACTATACTTAGAAAATCACATGTTAGTCACAGAATTAGAGTTTGTTAAATGTTCACTGAGTCATCCAGACAAGTATGCCAAAAGGCAATTATAACTTTGATCGTTCCTTTGTCCCTGTGTGTCGCCATGACTTTCTGCCATCGAGGAGAAACCATATCGAAGACCTTTCTTAGATCATTCAGTGTCTTACTGAAAGACCACGAGATTAATCATGTTGCCATGACAAATCATTTTTCTTATCGACGAGACCCTTTTGATTTCCATTCACTATCGCTGTAGCCTTTTGATATCGGAGAGACCTCTCAGAGAGTACTTTAAGTTATACTGAAATACATCCTTTCATCCCATGTCGCTGTAGCCTTCAACTTTCAAGGAGACATCTTGTAGATAGGTCTTTGTTTTATCGAAAGACATTTGATACACATTGTTGCCGTGACAATCCATTACTTGTGTTGAAGGCCTTTGTCAATATCAAGTCGCCAAGACAATATATAGTCGGGGAGACACTATATAGACTGTCCTTTGTTTTGACAAAACATCCCGATCACACCTTAGTTCGCCAAGACAGTATTAATCTCACACCGATGAGCCTTTGATAGAAACCCCTTGTGTGATGTCGTTGTAGCTTCATGATTCTTTCACCGATGCACCCTTTTATCTTATGAGGGTCGCTATAGCATACCAATGTCACGGAGACCTCTCGACGACAACTTGATTCATACCAAAACATCTTCATTTACTTAGAGTCGCTGTGACAATACAACCCTCTCATTGAAAGCCTCTCTTTAGACTCAGTCGCCAAGACTTGACGGGTTCGCTGAGACTCTACATTGAAATTCATGAGTCTTACCGAAATCCCACGTGATCATTCCTGTTCATCGAGACAACTCGATGCTTATGCCGATGGCATCTTTATCACCGTTTGTCATCCTCTATTTGTCATTGTGACATAACCAATCTCATGCCGAAAGCTCCTCATAAGACTTAGTTAGCAAGACCTTATGGGCTCGCTATGACAACACTCCGATATCGCATAGTCCTGCCGAAAACAACTTTTCATTCGGAGTCGCTGAGACAGGATGGATACTTATGCTAAAGGGATCCCAAAGAGCACCCGTCGCTGAGACATTTTGAATTTAGAAAGACGTTAGCCCGACCATCTGACTCACACCGATGAACCGTTCCATGTGCACAAGTCGGGGAGACATACAGAACTCGGTGAGACACCACCCCGATAGCCATAACCTTTGTCGATACGATCATCCTTAGTCACCGAAACCACGTGAATGTCTTGCGGATAGACATCCACTTGCACTAGTCGGGGAAACAATATTTCTTCGCTAAGACCTTATTCTGAGAATCCTGACTTTTTCTGATGTGCATCCATTCACCATCGGTCGGTGTAACATTGCAATCTCGCTGTGACATCATACCGATAGTTTTACACTATGCCGATAAGACTTTTCTACTGTCGCCAAGACCACAAACAATGTCATGCTAAAGGCTGCCAGAATGTTAAAATCAATCACCATAACATCAGAAATGTCTTGCCAATAGGCAACTCAGACATTTCAAAGAGGATCGGGAAGACCCTGATATGCAAGGAGAACCATCTTTCAAACTCTGTCAGTCAAAGATGTAGCATTCATAACCTGAACCAGAAAAACTCAACACCATGAAATTGAACCATAACAACAAACTTTCTGTAATAGCCAAGAGACATCAAAGAAGTGCCATAATAAATCATAAAGATCCAAACAGAGACTGATCAACAAAGAGAACCAACTGAAAGGTATTTTGACATCAAGGACAAACTATATGATCACAACTGAGATCCAACAAACTCCCCCTTTGTCCTTGATGGTAAAACACAAATGTCTCTCCCCCTTTTTTCCTCAATGACAAAGGATAGAGGAGAAGAATGTGCAATGGCAGAAAAACACATCTGAGAAGCCAACCAAATACCATAAGAAACGGCTGCAAATAGAGCAATAGTGTAGCAGACATATTTTATAACTTCACGTCACCAATGCAAGATAGAGCATCATTCTGTAATAGCACAACTTCACTCACTTCAAATGCACAGAAATTAATAGAGAAATCAGCAGTAACAACTTGTGCAATAACTCCCACTTCAAAATCAGAAGCTTAAAAACATCATGCAGATAATCTATCTTCAAGGCAGCACACCAAAGCTTTCTCCTTTGGTTTCTATCAAAACATGAATTCAAGCAGCTTTCATATATATATATATATAACTTGCACTCACTTTCACACACAACACTCAATTCCTTCATATCATCTTGCAAAAAAAATTGTAAGTATCTTCATTCAGCACACAATCTTAACTCAGCTTATGTATGTCTCCACATTCAGATTAACTGCAATCTAGCAATACCGGAAATTGAGCACAAACAACCAACCTCTTCTCAGCACAAGTAACCTCAGTCACAACTTACAGCTTGTTCACCATATACCAGATTCAACATCACTACTCTTTTCTTTCCATATTTTAGCATCATATTTGCACAACCATCCTTTCTCTTAAAAAATCATTGTAGCTTCAACATGTTTGATCTTCCTTAAGGCACTCAAACATAAAATGTTTAGTACTGCAAATGACAAAAAATTCAAGACAAATCAAGTGCAATGATTAATACATTATAACTCAGGTAACTCCACCAGCACAACATCAACTTGATCAAAAGAAACAATCCCTCAACCTATGTATAGTCTTTACAGACTTCCTCTCATCATACTGTGCACAAAGAGAACACACATACTACTGTGTGATTATTATCAGACTCTTGCAACCTTCTTTTAGAGACATAACAGGAACTCAACTATTTATCTCCACACCGCTCAAAGATGTCATAAGGACATACCAATATTTCCAAAGCTCAAGCATCCAAAAAGTTCATTTAAGAACAAAGTGTACAGTCATTTCAAAAACTTCTGAAAACTGTCAACCATTAGACCAAGCAAAAACATTTCGTAACATCTTATACCACCAAAAGCAAATGCAAGATGTCATACCTCATTCTAGACTCCATAGGGGTAAAATATATTAGGATAATAGAATCCCCCTGAGTCTTTGCTTCTTCTCAAGACTTGGAAGGCAACTCTTGTGCAAGGAGTGCACAAGGAGTTTTCTCAGAAGAATCTTTATTGCTCTTCTTGTCATCTTGATTGCTCTTTCTTCTCCACACCAATGAAGACTTTTTCACTTGTTTGCTTGAAGTACCTATCTTTCTATTGAATCTGCATTGCTGTACTTTATGTCCAATGTTGTTACATCTGAAACAAATGACTTTGTGATTGTTCTGAGAAATAGAGGACTTCCTACAGACTTTTCCAGCATTGTTCCCTACATTATCCTCACTTGTATTTATTCTACAGTCTCTTCTCAAGTGACCAAAATTGTTACAGTTGTAACACACCACATCATTATTTCTAGGGACATTAGAATGATTCTTATTTGACCATCTTATGCAATCAATTTCCTTATGACCATAGTCATTACAAACATAACAATATCCTTGGAAAGAATAATTATACCTGAAAGAATGATCATGCCAAGGATTTGAAGATCTGAAGACATTTTTCCTTTCTCTATGAATACCTTTAGATTGTCTTCTAGTGTCAATGTTATCCTTTGATGCAGCAATACTGTAACCAAGATCAACCTTCATTCTTGGTGTTTGCTTGGCTGTAAACTTCTTTCCATCTGAAGTAGTAAACACTGTTTCATGTTTAGATTTGTCTGCAGAGCTTTTTCCAACCTCATATCCAACTCCTGTAGGATCTTTAGAATGTTTTTTCCTGCCCAACATCTCATTCAATATATTAGTACTATGATCAAATTTCCGAATTTTACCAGATTGACCATTGAAACTTTCAAGCTCTTTTCTTAAAGCAACTACTTCTTCTTCAATTTTTAGACAAACAATCTTTTTAATCTCCAAATCAGAAGTCACACCATCTGTAATCCTCTTATATTCTTCAATTTCAATTTTCTGACTAATAATCATATCATCCTTAAGAGTTAGTTCTTTTAACAAGGTGTCATTGTCAGAACCTTTCTTTAAAGAATCAATCTCATTTTCTAGATTATTACAGAACTCATCCTTGTCTTTCAACTTGACTTCCAGACTCTCTTTTTGATGAAGTTGTCTTGTTAAAAAATTCTTTTCTTTTCTAAGCTGCTTAATAGTATCTAAGGCACATAGGAGTTCACCTTCCAAATCAACCTCACTTTCTGGTTCATCATAATCCAGTTCAGAGTTAACTTCACCCAAAGATTGATCTACATTTACACAAGTTTCTTGATCATCTAAATATTCATTAATGATCTCCCTGGAATTCTTTTCAAAATTATAAAGGTTTACACTTTCTTCACTCTCAGATGATTCACAACTTATTTCAGTATCAAAAGATATCTCCTCTTGTAACTCACTATACTGATTCATTTCAGACAACTTGTCCCAAACTTCCTTAGCACTACTGTAATGAATGACTTTTGTAATGAGTTTATTTGGAAAGTTATTAAGAATAGCATTTATAGCTCTGGTATTGGATTCAAGTGCTTTCTTCTCCTCAAGAGTGGAAGGAGATATTGCAGATGTAGTACAACCCTTTTCTACTGCTTCCCACACTTCAGATCCTAAAGAAAGTAAGTATGTTTCCATCCTATGTTTCCATATAATAAAGTTTGTTTCTTCGAACTGAGGAGTTCCAGATCTAGGATATTCTACCATTTCAGAGCTACTTTTTATGAATTCTTCCTCTTTAATCCTTATACTAGAATCAGGTTGAACATGATGCACAACACTTTGCTGAGAACATCTTTTTCCCTTATTCCTTCTATTCTTTCCCATATTAAACAAACTACTCCAAGACACCAGGAACAATCCTAGGTGGTTTAGACCTATTAGAGGACCCTACGGTCTGATACCAATTGTTGGAGTTAAAATGAAACTGAGAGGGGGGCTGAATCAGTATCTTAACAGATTTGACCAATTTTCACAAAATCAAAAACCATAGCTTAGATATTTTCTCAATATTATTCTGATTAATGCATTCATGAGTTGAATGTAATCGTTCATAAACAGAATTAAGAACAACACTAAACCCAACTATTAACTGAAACAACAATCAACACAGAAAAGTAGTGAGCACATAGAAGAACAAAGAGACAGAGAATTTGCTGAGTGGAAAACCCTCCTAGGGTAGAAAAACCACTCCTAAACTTCCTTACTGGCTTAACCTTCAAAAACCACTTTTAACAATGCCTTATAGGCTAATTTCTAAGCACCAACTCAAGAATCACCAAACCCTCATTTAGAGACACCAATCTCAAGGAGCGTCAACCCCTCATTTAGAGACACCAATCTCAAGGAGTGCCAGCCCCTTACACAGATTACAGAATTACAATCATAATATATCAGAGGATCACTTTGTTTACAGTTAAGCTCATATTTCTCTGTTCTCACGTCTATAATATACCCAAAGGATTACAACCAGAGAATTACAATCACCAACCTTTTTTTTTTTCAACACAGGTTTATATATACATTTCAAGTATGTTTGTTATCAAGAAATCTTCAACATGCATTTTTCACAAGATTCTGAAACTCTCTTGCTATTTTTAGAATCTGAAGCTGGATAATGATGATCTATAGATGATGGTAAAAATCAAAGTAATGCATATCCAAAATCTTTTAATTTCTACGCTGAATCAGGAGACTTCAAATTGTAACTGAAAGATTTTCATCAAAGTTATGACAGCCCACAAACAAAAAATCATATCCTCTAAAATCTCAGAGAATATTTTCTATAGAATCGATACCAACCAAAGAAGTTTCCATGTAACTATACTTAGAAAATCACATGTCAGTCACAGAATCAGAGTATGTTAAATGTTCGATGAGTCATCCAGACAAGTATGCCGAAAGGCAATTATAACTTTGATCGTTCCTTTGTCCCTGTGTGTCGCCATGACTTTCTGCCGTCGGGGAGAAACCATATCGAAGACCTTTTTTAGATCATTCAGTGTCTTACTGAAAGACCACAAGATTAATCATGTCACTATGACAAATCATTTTTCTTATCGACGAGACCCTTTTGATTTCCATTCACTATTGCTGTAGCCTTTTGATATCAGAGAGACCTCTCAGAGAGTACTTTAAGTTATACTGAAATACATCCTTTCATCTTGTGTCGCTATAGCCTTCAACTTTCGGGGAGACATCTTGTAGACAGGTCTTTGTTTTACCGAAAGACATTCGATACACATTGTTGCCATGACAATCCATTACCTGTGCCGAAGGCCTTTGTCAATATCAAGTCACCAAGACAATATATAGTCGGGGAGACACTATATAGACTGTCCTTTGTTTTGCAGAAACATCCCAAGCACACCTTAGTTCGCCAAGACAGTATTAATCTCACACCGATGAGCCTTTGATAGAAACCCCTTGTATGATGTCGCTGTAGCTTCATGATTCTTTCGCCGATGCACCCTTTTATCTTATGAGGGTCGCTATAGCATACCAATGTCGGGGAGACCTCTTGACGACAGCTTGAGTCATATCGAAACATCTTCATTTACTTAGAGTCGCTGTGACAATACAACCCTCTCACTGAAAGCCTCTCTTTAGACTCAGTCGCCAAGATTTGATGGGTTTGCTGAGACTCTACATCAAAATTCATGAGTCTTACCGAAATCCCACGTGATCATTCTTGTTCACCGAGACAACTCGATGCTTATGCCAACAACATCTTTATCGCCGTTTGTCATCCTTTGTTTGTCGCTGTGACATAACCAATCTCACGCCGAAAGCTCCTCATAAGACTTAGTCGGCAAGACCTTATGGGATCGCTATGACAACACTCCGATATCGCATAGTCCTGCCGAAAACAACTTTTCATTCGGAGTCGCTGAGACATGATGGATACTTATGTTGAAGGGATCCCAAAGAGCACCCGTCACCGAGACATTTTGAATTTGGTAAGACGTTAGCCCAACCATTTGACTCACACCGACGAACCGTTCCATGTGCACAAGTCGGGGAAACATACAGAACTCGGTGAGACACCACCCCGATAGCCACAACCTTTGCCGATACGACCATCCTTAGTCGTTGAAACCATGTGAATGTCTTGCAGATAGACATCCACTTGCACTAGTCGGGGAAACAATATGTCTTCACTAAGACCTTATTCCAAGAACCCTGACTTTTTTCGATGCGCATCCATTCACCATCGGTCAGTGTAACATTGCAATCTCGCTGTGACATCATACCGATAGTTTTACACTATGGCGATAAGACTTTTCTACTGTTGCCAAGACCACAAACAATGTCACGCCGAAGGCTGCCAGAATGTTAAAATCAATCGCTATAACATTAGAAATGTCTTGCCGATAGGCAACTCAGACATTTCAAAGAGGATCGGGAAGACCCTGATATGCAAGGAGAACCATCTTTCAAACTCTGCCAGTCAAAGATGTAGCATTCATAACCTGAACTAGAAAAACTCGACACCATGAAATTGAACCATAACAACTAACTTTCTGTAATAGCCAAGAGACATCAAAGAAGTGCCATAATAAATCATAAAGATCCAAACAGAGACTGATCAACAAAGAGAACCAACTGAAAGGTATTTTGACATCAAGGACAAACTATATGATCACAACTGAGATCCAACAAAGCTTTAGCTCTAAAGATAGTATGTTTTAACTTCATCGACTTAATAAAGATCAATTTGATGTCTTGGAGAGTGACAACTTAGCCATATAATTTATTTTTTCTTTTTGTATTTAATGTTTTGTCAATGCTAGTTCTCTTAAGGTTTGGTCAAAGGCTTCATTTTTTAAAACATGTCTCACTAACCAAACAAGAAATCTAAACATGATAGTTGATTCTAGACATTATATGACATAATTGCCTTCAAAGTCCCTAGGAGCTCTTAATTTCATTCACCTCATGGTTTTTATTTTTTCATCAATGCACACATGACATGGACAAGTAATCCATATCCTCTAACAAGGAAAGTCATTTTATGAAAATTCAAAAAAGGACTTGTGTAACAATAATGCGATTAGAAGTGCTCCACAAGGACACATCCCCCTGAAAATTTGTTATTCCCTTAATATTAGTGTACATCAAGTTATGAATAGTTGGCTTGTGGCTATCTTAACTCCTAATTAGTTCATGTTATCATTATTATATTATTATTTAGTTAGTTAGGTCAGCCTAGGGCTTATATAGGGTTGTCTAAGTCAGCCTAGGTGATATCCTGGGCATAAATAGGTATATATAGGAGGTTGTGAGTCTTATTTCATCATCATATTGTGAATTGTGTTCTCATTGGAGATTTTTGGAGGTTTTCCCCCTCAAAGTGGCTTGTTATTATCATTTATTATCAAGTATTTGTATCATATTTCATATCATCTTCTTCTATTGTGCAAGTTATTTCATTACAAGTGGTATCAGAGCATGATCTTGGCATCGTAGAGGCTAGGCATTTTCTCAATATTGGAGGTGATTTTGGGAAGAGCATATCTTTCAGATTTTGGCGAATTTTTTCTTAATTTTTAAAAGGTTTTTGAAGACCATATTAAAGAAGATACCATCCATATTTTAGAGGAATTGGAGTAGAATTGAGTGAATTATTGCAGAATTAGGGTTTTTGCACAATTTTTTTGGAAGGTGCATATCTCTCAAATCTTGCTGAAATAGAGTCTGATTTTTAGTGGGTTGTTTAATAAATAATAGAGGAACCTACAGCCCAAAATTTGGACAAATTGAAGTATAAATAAGTGAGTTATTACAAACTTAAGGTTTCCAAAAAAATCACTCTCAAGGTTGAAAATCTACTAATTTATTGGAGTGTTTTCTAGGTAAGTTGTATTTTGGTCCTAGTAAGTTACAGTAAAAGTTTCAAAGAATTTAAGTTCCATTTGTGTGATTTATTTCAAAATTATTGGTTTTCATTATGACAAGGCTTGCAACAAGGGGCAAAAGGAATGTTGTCACATCAGGGAAAACCCTTGATAAGGATGGGATAACAATAGAGGATATTAATCCCAATGAGGAAATCAGTAAGGTCAAGGAAGACATTTCCTCAATGAAGATGGATATGTGTGACATAAGAGGAGATATATCGGACATACGAAGCATGTTAAGTGCATATATGAATGAACCAAGAAAGGAGTTCTCAAGCAACCAAGGTGAAACTTTTAGGTCAATTAATCTTGACCCAAAATGTTAATACTCCTATGGGATCTAGGAATTTGATTCCAAAGGTGGATATGTGCAAGTTTGATGGCAAGGATCCTCTAACATGGATAAACCAAATGAATTTTTTTTTGTAAGTACATCAAGTCCCAAATGGACAAAAGGTCACGATGGCTTCCCTATATCTAGAACCAGATCAATTAATTTGGTATCGTTGGCTTTGTACTCATCAAAGGAAAAAGGGTTTCACTGTCTCATGGTCAAATTTTACGGAGGAACTCCAAGCATAATATAGCAATTGTGTGACAGACAACTTCAGCCAGCTTGCTAAACTTCAACAAACAGGATCTATTCAGGATTATATTCAACGACTCCAAAATCTATCCTTAAGAGTGGATACAATTATAGAGGAGAACTTGAATGATTTTTTCTTGGGTGGTCTCAAGGATCGCATTCAACATAAGGTACGCATGTTTAATCTTAGCTCTATAAATGAGTCTTTTATCTTAGCACGCAGGGTAGAGGAGAAGTATTTGATTCCTAAGAAGTAAGGGGCTAATGTGACAGGAGAGAAAGGATATTAAAAACCTTATTTTCCTCAACCTACTAGGTTGACTCCACAACAAATTGAGGAGAAAAGAGAAAAAGGGTTGTGTTTCAATTGTGGTAGCAAATACAGTCTAGGACATAAATGTAGTGAAAATAAATTATTCTATATTGAAGGTCCAAGTGAGGAAGAAGAGGAGGAGCCCATATTAGACAATGAAAAGGAGTCAAATGAGGAATCACATGATTCCCAACTTGAGTCATTTCTTGTCATGCACTCCTCGGGGTTTAGTACTCACAGAGCTCTCAAGGTAGTCTGGGTTTCTTAAAGAGAATAGAAATGTGATTGATTATTCATTAGTACTCATAGTTTCATCAACAAAAGGTTGGCTACTCTTCTAAATTGTTTTATATATCCATCCAAAGTTTGAGTTTTATTATAGATGGTGGTACTATTAGTTATTTGAGGAAGTGTCATAGTGTGAAACTATCACAAGAGTTATCATAGCCAGTGGCCAATGTATATCATATCCATGGGTGCACAGCAGATGTTATTTAGGAGTACAATGACTACTTTGAACGGTGGGATGAACTTCCAAGAATTATTCATGCAGGATCCTCAATCGGAGAGGAAAATGATTAGAGGCTAAAGAGGATTGAGGAAAGGTCCCCCACAAATGTGGCTCATCCGATACAAAATGTTAAAAGTTTGATGGATTTGTAAGCTAGTATATTTCATTAGAGCCTCTCGTTAAGGCTCCCTGTCAGTTATAAGAAATAGTTGGTTATCCTTAATGATTTTAGGAGATATACTAAGGACTTCCTCTAAGAGGATCAATCATATATACAACTGAATTCTAAGAGACCCAGCCACAACATCGGACCTTCGGTACCCACATATACAAAAGTGAGATATAGAAGGTGTGAAGAGATACCGAGCCAAGAATTATAGAGGATGGCCAAAGTGCTTACTCCTCACTGTGATGAGTATGAAAGGATGAGAACATGGCGCATGTACCCCAGACTATAAGTGTGAACTTGCTGCATCAAAATAAATTTCTATTCAATCATTGATAATTTACTAGATGAATTAAATGGGCTATATATTTTACAAAGTTAGATCTGAATGAATTTATCATCAAATTTGAATTAAGGAAAATATTTTGAAAACATTTAGGACTCATAAGGGTCATTATGAGTTTTTGGTGATGCCATTTGGTCTTACAAATTCACCATGTACATTTCAAAGTTTGATGAATTCTATTTTTAAGAAATTCTTGAGGAAGTTTGTATTAGTGTTCTTTGATGATATATTGAATTATAGCAAGACATGGGAAGAACACTTGCAACATGTAGATCAAGCATTACAAGTTCTTGAAGATCATCAACTCTATGTTAAGCCATCCAAGTATGCTTTTGGTCTCAAGGAGGTGGAGTACTTGGGACACATAGTTTCACATGAAGGGGTAAAGGTGGATCCTAACAAAATTAAGCCTATCATGGAATGGCCTATACCCAAAACCATTAAGAAGTTGAGGGGTTTCTTGGGATTGACGAGATACTATAGAAGATTTGTAAAGAATTATGGTCATATAGTAGTAGCCCTCACCACTTTATTGAAGAAGGATTCTTTTCATTGGAATGAGTCTGCTAATGCAACATTTGAGAGATTGAAGGAGGCTATATGTACAACTCCAGTGCTTTCCACTCTCTACTTCACCAAGGAATTCATTGTGGAATGTGATGCTTCAAGAAATTGGATAGGAGCATTTCTCATGCAAGAGGGTGGACCCATTTCTTTTGAGAGTCGTCAATTAAAGGGTAAGAATAAACTCAAACCTATTTATGAGAAAGAAATGTTATCTATTCTTATGTAGTAAAATAATGGAGGCCTTATCTAATGGGTAGGCACTTCAAGGTTAATATAGATCATGAAAGCCTAAAATATTTTTTGGAACAAAGATTATCTTCTGAAGAGCAAAAAAAAAGGGTCACTAAGATGTTGGGATATGATTTTGAGATTGTATATAAGAAATGGAAGGAAAATGTCATGGAAGATGCACTTTCTAGGAAGGATGAGAAAGATGAAGCCTTATTGTTTCAATATTACAAGTAGATTGGGTGGTTGAAGCCAAAGCGGAGAGGCAGAATGATGTTGCTACAAGTAATCTCATTCAACAATTAAAGAGTGATCCTAGTAGTTCAGATAAGTTTTGTTGGAAGGGAGATGCTCTATGGTATAAAGAGTGTTTGTATCTTTGTAAGGATTCCACTCTTAAATACAAGATTCTCATAGAACTTCATCAGTCTCCAATTTGGGGTCATTCGGGATTTTTGAAGACATACCATCAAGTCAAGAAAGATTTTTTTTAGGAAGTTCTAAAAGGTGATGTTCAAAAGTTTGTGGTTGAATGTTTGGCTTGTAAAAGAAATAAAGGGGAGACAATTAAGACACCAAGGCTCTTGCAACCTTTAGTTAGTCCTAACCAATGTTGGGAAGAGGTATTTATGGACTTCATCATAGAACTTCCAAAATATAAGGGTCATAATGTTATCATGGCAATAGTAGATCGCTTCAGTAAATATGCACATTTCATTGAATTATCACATCATTTTATAGCAAGTACAATGGAAAAATATTTTTTGGAGAACATACAAAAACTACATGGTACACCTAAGGTTATTGTCAGTGATTGTGGTCCTATCTTGACTAATCACTTTTGGAAAGATTTATTCTCATGTTTGGGTACTCAATTGGATCACAATTCTTCAAACCATCCTCAATCTGATGGGAAAACTGAGGTTGTTAATAAGTGTTTGGAAGGATATCTACATTGCTTCAATTCAAATAAACAACATCAATAGGTAGATTGGCTACCACTAGTTGAATGGTGGTATAACACATCCTTTCATAGTTCATCAAAAATGTCTCCATTTATGGCACTATACAGATATCAACCTCCTTCCATCACATCGTCATTGAAGGTGTCACCATGAGTTCAGGCAGTGGAGGAGCACTTGCTTCATCAACAATAGGTACTCTCAGGACTCAAGGAGAATTTAGCCATGGCATAAAATTGAATGAAACAGTAGGAAGACCAACATCACAGTGAAAGAAGTTTTGAAGTCGAGGATTGGGTCTTCTTAAGATTGCAACCTTATAAGCAAATATCATTGAAGCAACAAAAAAAGAATAATATGTTGTTTCCAAAATATTATGGCCCATACCAAATCGTGCAAAAGATAGGTAGTGTCGCCTACAAGTTGAAGTTGTCACCTACAACTAAGA
Source organism: Sequoia sempervirens (assembly GCA_007258455.2). NCBI lineage: Eukaryota > Viridiplantae > Streptophyta > Pinopsida > Cupressales > Cupressaceae > Sequoia > Sequoia sempervirens. The sequence continues at coordinate 47,425 of VDFB02368361.1, forward strand.
TACATCCAATTTTTCATGTTTCTTGCTTGAATAAGGTAATTGGGCACAATATCCATACTCAGACATTATTACCAGAGCTCGATGAAGAAGGGAGAATTATCTTGGAACTTGAGTGCATTCATCAAACATGCACAAAGAAGCTAAGGACTAAAACACTCACTGAGTATCTCATCAAATGGAAGAATTTTCCAATTGAAGATGCTACATTTCTAGGACAAGGATGTCCTTAGGATGTGGGGACTTAGAGGATATTTTTCCCCTCAACCCTACCCTACATTAAGAAAACTAATGCACCAAGGGTGTTATACCTCGATCCCACTAGTGATTCTACCTATAGACCCCCAAGAGGGGTGTTGCCTCTCAATCTCATTGGGAACTCTACTCCAAGACCCCTACGAGGGGTGCCGCCCCTCAACCCTATTGGGAGCTCAACCCCCCAAATTGCCTCCTATCATTGTTAATGTTCAATGCAATCATTACAATGTTTTTAAAGTTATTAGTTTAAACTTTACTTAGTATGTCAAAGCTTCATTTGTAATTCTTACACTTATTCCTTATACATATTTTTAAAACTAATTTTTCAAGTACTATATGTATTTACACCACCCCACAACCATCTCCCCAATGTCCCCAAACTTAATCCCTTGGTCCCCTCATCCCCAAAACTCATCCCCCATCCCACCATCAAGAAACACCATGGAACATAGATTACTCTTACCACAATATGGACACAATATAAATTATGTTGAGTAGCCCCCCCTTGATATAAATGGTGCCCAATGGTATATTGTTGAGAGTATCACTTTGACCTAATCAAGCATAATTAATTTAGTAGCGACAATGGGGATGTATTTTGAATCTGTCAATTGATTGAGTCAACTCCATTTGATCATTCAGGTGTTGGTCAAGCACAAGGATTGATTGAGTATGCATGGAAAACTTGATGGATACCTAAGTTAATGCCAGGATTAAGCTAAAAAGCATTTGTTATCTTCCTAATTATGGTGGGAGGACCATAGAACAGAGTGAGTTTGAAGAGTAGACATTTAAAGGTTACTTTATAGATGTGAAGCCATGCTTGACAACCTTCTTTAAGGGAAAGAGGAATATGGCCCCAAATGTGATATCTCAATTTCACTTGCAATAGAGTGAGGTATTTAACTCAATTTAAATATATGCTAAACTTGTTCACTGAATTGTGTTAAGCTTACCTTGGTTCAAAGTTGCCCAAGAGGTGCAGATGAATGAGTATGGTGAAAGATGACTATTACCTATTGCATACAGTGTGTTGAAGCTTGGAGAGATTTGGCTGATGATGTTATTTTAAAGCAACATGAGCATGGAAGGTCAATGTGTTGTTGTCATTGACAACATTGTAACTTTGCGTAAGATTTTGAGCAGCAAACCATTTTGATTAGTGCACAGTTTTGAAGGCCGAGGCAAGACATTTCGTGGCAGTGGTTTGGTCTTGAAAGATATGTAATGGAAACTGGACTCAAGGGGCCACCTTTGTGTGTAAGGCGGTCATCAATCTGAAGCCTGGGCTCACGCCACCCGTGAAATGAATATTTCACTATGTGCTTCTAATATAATTTTGGTGGATGTTAATTATCCAGCTTTATCATGTCGTATGGATTGAAAGGATATGTGAGTTCGCCCCCTAAATTATGTTGATTTTTAGAGAGTGTAGCGTGGGAGATTTTGCACGCTCAGAATGAGGTCAGTGTTTTTGTATGCTTTATAGATAAGTTGTTGGGATCGTAAATAGAGTAATATTCGAGTTGGCATCAAGTTTGAGGTCCACGTGTTTCAGGAAGTGGATGCCATAAATTGAAGGTTTTAGTCTGGTGTCGTCTGTCTTAACATGTTTGATGTTGTGCAAAGGTTAAGTATTGTGATCTTATGTGGGATCAATTGTAGGTCCATGCTGACCTATTTCAAGTTGTTTTGGGATTTGAATTGTGGCACATTATATGTATGAAATTTTTGGAGCCGACAAGTTATATTTTGGGTGTTGCATCTAATTAGGTTGACCTAATTGATGCTATGTTTAATGTGGATATATATGTTAGATCTTTTTGATGTTTTGATTGATGAAATAAATATATGATATGTATTGTGAATGTTATACATGTGAATTTGATCAGAGTAGTGCAAAGTTAAGTTGTGAATTTTGAGTTGAAGATCATAATTGTGTGAATGAAGAGTGAGGCAAAGTGTTGAATCTAAATCAGATAAAGATTGTTATTGAGCTTCAATTGAACTATAATTCATGCATATGTAAGATGCAATTATAACAGTTCAAAATAGGTTGTGAGTCACCATCTCTCTTCTATATTTTTCTTTGTGGACAGTGAGTCCACCTACAGTGAGCACTTCTGTAAATATACTATAACCGGTTATAATATATTGTGAGCTAACCCTCACTGTGGTTTTTTCCATTTTGGATTTTCCATGTAAAAATATTGGTGTTCATGCGTTATGTGATGTGAATGTTTCATGCTTTCTTTCCTTATTGCAGTAAAATATGCTTTGGTAATTGGATGTTTAATGTTTGAATGGCTTAAGAAAATACTAATTCACCCCCCCCCCCTCTCAGTATTCTGGGTGTTCAACAATTGGTATCAAAACTTGATTCCTTGGAAGGAGCTTAACCACTTTGGGAATATCTTGGAGGTTGAACATATGGTTGAAAGGAAATTTCCTATTCCTTCAGAAGAGATTCCTACTATTGGATTCATGGAAGAGGATTGCATGCTTGACAAAGATGGAGAACTTAAAGTTGCCCTTGAAGATCTTGAAAAGACTGAAGATGGAAACAAAGATATGAAAGAAAAGATCAAAGAAGCAAATGAATGCATCAGAAAATTGAGAGAGAAAATCAAGAAGTTCAGAGAAAGGCATAAGGAAGTCAATGAGAAATTAAAGTAAGCAAATGTATGCATCACTGGTTTGAAAGTGCAAGTTGAAGAAAGGAAAAGAATTGAAGAATTCTTGAATGCAATGGTGAAAAGCAAATCAAAGGAATGTACAAAGTGTGAACAAGTTGCAAATTTGAGATCAGATTTGGAGAAAGCAAGAAGTCATGAAGAAAATTTCAAAATGAGTGCTACAAAGCTTGATGAAATAATTACAAATCAAAAAGGCTCTAAGACAAAGAAGGTTTAGGATTTGGAAAAGGTGAGCTCAAATACATAAAAGAAGTTTGAAGATAAGAAGAACAATGGAAAGATCTAGAATCAAAGGAATGATGGTAGAAGACCTCTGGTCAGGCAACCAAATGCACAAAGGTACCCATCTTTCAATGGATTTTGTTATTCTTGCAATAAATTTGGACATAAAGCAATGGAATGTAGAAGTAAAATGAACCAGAATGCTCCATCCTTTACTGGTTAATGTTTTACATGCAAAAGATTTGGTTATAGAGTGAGTGAATGCAAAAGTCAAATGATGAATGTTTATAACAATGGTAGAATAATTTAATCTTTCAATGGATATTGCTATACATGCTATGGATTTGGACACAAAGCTAATCAATGCATATTTAGACTAAATGGGAGGAATATTGTTCAGAAGAATGTTGTATGCTACAACTGCAGTAAACTTGGACACATTTCCAAGTTTTACAGAAGCAGAAATACAAGGAAAGATAATCCAACAAAAGGGAATGAACCAGTCAAAAAGGTGGATCTGGTAGAAACAAAGAAGGAAAGGAAAAGATTTGGAGAAAGAAGGAAGAGACAAAAGACAAGGAAGAATATGTACCATCCTCCGGTGCAGATGTTCCCTTCGGAAACTATTAAGAACTTTGGCTTAGGGGAGCTTTAATGGAAATATGTTGTCCTTCGCCAAAGAGGAGGTGTTGATGCCTCAACACGAAGATATGTGATGTAGATCAACATGCTTGATCTATTGGTAAAGATTGTGAAATAAAATATGATGATGCAGAAGTTTGCAGAGCTTACAAAAGTTGTCTGTGCATACATATAAAGGGTTGCCAACTTTATTGGTTAAAGCATTCAATACAAAATTAGGTCAAATCGATGGATTACAAGTAAATCCACTAAGGAAAATTCATTTCACAAAGGCATTTGAGAAGGAGCAGAGCAACAAAGAAAGAGCCCTATGTTCAATGCAAGATTGAGTTTCAAAGGACAAAACCCTAGTTTGGAAGAAAAGGTGATTACATACATCCGCGACTCAGAAGTCAAGAATTTGTTAAAAGCACTGAAATATTTTGCATGGCTATACCGAGGTTGGTAGAAGTGAAACCACAACCACAAATCTGGGTGAAGTATCCTCAGAAAGTCCATAGAAATGACCTCTAGGGCGCATTTTCTGCTATTACTCCTTATGGGATTTTACATTGAGGAGATGGAAGTTTACATTCATGCAGGATAGCAAAATTTGATCATTCTGCTAAGTGGACGGTGGACTAATGAGCTTAATGAGAATATTTTCCCCAAAGCCGCACTTAAAACTCGGTTACGTAAAAACTGATGTGTAGACATTGGTCTCTAATTTTGCTTGATGAATAAACAAGAGCTGACCTAAGCAAAATGTATGATAAGTTTGTCACCAATATGCCCTCAGCATATAACTACATAAAGGAGGTAAGAGGTTACGGGGCCTCCATCGGACCAATTCCTGTGCTAAAATCCATTAAGAATGAAGTGGTTATGGAGAAGATAGGTGCTACATATGACAAAAGAGCTTTAACAGTGAATCCTATTAGAAACCCAATTATAAGATATTCAACTATGATGATTGGTTATAAAATATACTTTGCAAACAGGGACAATTCAGTATTTTCCACCACAATCAATGTGACATATGAGATGGTTGAGAATGGTGCAAACTATGATCTTTGTGAGTTGCTTAGGCAACAACTGATGGAGAATCTAAAACAAACTAAGGAAAAGAAGTATGTATTCAAGTATGGGACTTTGGAAATATGTTTACTTTTCTACTTTTTAAAGCAACTACTTAGAACTCAAAATGTGACATGGCTTAGAGGTAGACCTATTGTTCATCAGATTAGAGACCATATGATTGGACTTGGAGATGGGAAGGCACAAGATGATGCTCTTGTTGCTTTCTTTGCAGTGTTTCAAAGGAGAATGCATAAAAGGGAAAGAATCCCTAGAAAAATGGTTGAAAAGTATCAAATGATATCATATTTCTAGTGTCAATAGATGAATGTATGATGTAAGCAATTGAAGCAAGGAATATATGGATCCCTGCACTAGGTTATGAGATCAGTGAACAAGAAATAACTAGCTATGCTGACATTATGTTGAAGAGCCCAAAAGATGAAACTAAAGAAAGGTATGGGACATATGAAGGAAAATCCATGGAGGAGCAAAAGAAATGGGCCTTTCTAAAGAAAGAGTGCAGTATGCTAGAGAGAGCTAAGACAGATCTAAGTGTTGCAGAAGCATCCATAAGCTCAAGGAGATCAAGTAGGATTGCTACCACTCCTGATCAGAAGTCCTCTAGGACAAGGCAACTTGCTAGAGAAAAGAGAAAGAATATTCTCAATCCTCTAATAAAGGAGAAATCTCCTTTGGTAGTGCAAACTACAAGAGCTGAAAAGAAGAGAATTGTCACTATCGCACCACTTGTTGCCCTAGCCAAGAGAAGAGTTCAGCAGAAAGTTATGAGAGAGAAGGGCATAGGCATAAATGTTGCAGAAGAAGAAGAAGAAAAGAAGCATTCAAGATACATATGAGGGAAAAGAAGAAGGAAGCTAAGATGGCTTTTCTGGAGAAGAAGAAGAATGCAGACACAAAGAAGACTAGTTAAAAGCAAAGAACAAAGACAAAAAGAACCGGTAAGGGCTCATTCCCTCGTGAAGTTAGAGGCATTGTTTAACAATATTTTGCAAAATGATATGTTAGGAGAGACCATAGCTCTTTATAAAGATGCAAATGAGATAGACAAAACCACCATCATTGAGGTTATCATCAAGTACATTGTTATTCTTGAGGTGGATATGAGGAACATCATGAAACACATTCCTAAAAATTTGTGGAACATCTTGTTAAAAAGAAGGCAAGGCATTATGGAAAAAGAGGCAAGGCTTAAGGAAGAAGCTATGGAAAGAGTGAGTGCTCCTTTATCCAAGGATGGCAGAGCCACATTGGCCACTATATTTAGCAAGGAGTTGAGAACAAAGCAAAGGGTAACAACCCTTATGGGAAAAGATAAAGATAATCTTGAAAGAATCCAAAAGGAAAGCAATGAGAAAGCTGGGGAGATAGCTCAGAAGCTAGGAATGATACCAGCAAATGAAGAAGAAATAAATGTGGAAACTAATGCTTTGAAACCAAATGCAGAAGAAGAGATGTAGACAGATGATGCTCAACATGAGCATGATGTAAACAAAGAAGTTGCATTGGACAACACTCCTCCGGAAGTGGAGGACATGACAACAAAAGTTGTTGAAGAAGCAATGATCAGAGAAGACATTGCAAAGGAAAATACCATCACTCCTCCGACACAAGAAGTCACTCCTCCGGTTATCATAGAAAATATTGCAAAGGATGAAAATAGGGATGATAATGCTAATGCAGAAGAAGGAGATCAAGAGAAGAAAGATGAAGATAAGGATGCATCTGGAGATGCACTAACAGAAACAGAAAAACCATCAGACTTCAGTAATGTTAAAGAGAAGGATGTAAAAGGAAAGGTTATGGAAACAACTAAGGTTTCAAGTGAATCTTCTGACTCCTCCAAAGATTCCTTCAAAAATCTTGTATGTAGCCCAAATTTCAACTAGTTGCGTCTTCACAATTGCTGCAATTGCCAATGCATCAAGGCATTGTTGAGTTAGATAAGATCTCTCCCATCCAAAGCTACAACTAGGAGATATGTTTCATGCATCTGCAAGAAAAGGAATCATAGAGACACACCAAAAAAGCAGAGAATTGATGGAAAAGCAGTAAAGGTATTACAAGAAACCATACCTGGTGTGAATATAAACACATCTATCTCTAGTATGGAAAACCTAAGACTGCTAATTGATTCATTTAATGTATATGCATCCAAACTAAAGGAAGAAGCAAATAAAGAAGTTGAGAAAAGGATAAATGATAAGAGGATGTTGGAAATGACTGAGAAATGTGCCATTACACAAAAAGTTTTCAGAATTGTTGAAAGATGTTGAAGGATGTGTTGATGAGGCGAAGGCTCTATATCAGTATGGGATGAAGTGGCTTGAAGCCACATAGAGCATAAGAAAGGAGATGGACTCTATTGAGTCACAAATCAATACTGCCTCAAGTGCTTATGATCTAAAAGCTTATCCAATTGGAGAAACAAGGAGTGTCATAGAAGATGGCAAGTTGCGAAATTTTCCAACCGCAAGCATGGCAGCAGAAATACATTATTCTATGTTTGAATTATGGGATCTTTGGTCAATTGGCAAATTGCATTTGGCCTAAAAGTTTCCCGAGGTAGACAAAGCTAAGATATGAATCTAATTTTGGGTACTTTGAAGAGGGTAAGAATTATTACAGTCGCAAAGTAGGTTGTCAGGTACAAAAAGAGAAGGTGGGAAGATGGAAGCAAAAAAGGAAGACTCACTTAAAGAAGGCAGCGCCAACCACCTGGTGCTTGACTTATATTTTTATGATTTTCACACGGAATCAGATTTCGGTACATATACAAACCCAGAGTAGGCATTTTTGGGGTCTTTGTTTCAATAATAAGGCACACCAAGGGACAATCCATTGTCACTTTGTATGAGTGCGCTTATATTCCGTGGGAGCCCGTGAAGTCTTGCCCCTCAGACAAGGGGAGAAATACATTTAAGCTGAGATTGAGATGTTGCCACTAAATGACAAAGGAGATTATTGAAGTTTGGAGAGAGATTGTTGTCATTGATGATGTTGTTTGGCAACATGAGCATGGAAAACACATAATGAGGTGTTGCGGTGTTGTCATTGATGTCAACATTGTAACTTATGTGAATATTTTAGTTACAAACCATTTTGATCAGTGCTAACAAGTTTTGGAGTTGTTGAGGAAGACATTTTTAAGCAGAGCCGTATCCGCAGATAGTTGGTCAGAATTGACTAAGTGTCAATTTTGCATATACAGTGTTACAGAGCACCAGTTTTTGGGTCTGCACCACTCCGCAAATGAAAGTTTCACTCTACACTTCTAACGTAATTTTGGCTAATGTTAGATGTATCTAATTCCAAATTTTCATCATGTTTTGTCAAGTGGATTGAAAGTTATGAGTAACAGAGTTCGGCCTGACAAATTATAGTGATTTTATGTACAGTGCAATTGTGTGGGAGATTTTGCACGTCTTCGCAGATGAATGTTTGGCATTGCACTTTTGAGGATAAGTTGTCAGATGGCAATACAGCATGGATTCCACTAAGCATCAAGTTTTGAGGTCCACATGTCGAGATGTGGATACACAATTGAAGGTTTTTTTTTTTAGGTCTTATGTCGTGCCGACCTAACACATTTGATGTTGTGCAAAGGTTAAGTATGGAAGTCTTATGTGGGATCAATTATAGGTCCATGCCAACCTATTTCAAGTTGTTTGGGACCACCATATACACATGTATGAAATTCTTGAGCCACCAAGTACATTTGGGAAGAGATCCATCTAGGGCCACCAAATGGATACTATGTTTGATGCGTGATATATGTTGATCTGGAAGGTTTTGACCACTGAGATGAATATATGGCTATCAGCACCCCAGCATGACTTGACCATAGTCATGCAAGTGTCGAAGCAAGCTATGGAGCTGATCAAAATTGTAGGAATGGAAAAGGCAGAGGTTAGAACGTCTAGATAAAGATTAAGGGCTGAGCCTCTAGTTCGAAGCGTAATTCATGCATGAGATGCAACTGTAATACCCCGCAGGCGGTGAGCCACCATCTCTTCATTGTTTTCGCGGACATAAAGTATGAGTCCACTTTATAAGAATCCACCTCATAGAATACCAATATACTATAACGTTATAAAGAGTATTAAGGAGCCAACCTCATTTGGTTTTTTTTTCCGATTTTAGCCACGAAAACATTGTGTCTAAAGGTGGATGTTGTAGAAATGGCGTTTTATTTTGGCTATGAGGAATATGTTTTGGTAATTGGATGTTTAATGTTTGAATGGTTTAAGAGAATACTAATTCATCCCCCTTCCCGCCACCCCCCATCCCTCTCTCAGTGTTCTGGGTGTTCAACATAGTGATTGGAAGAGGATACATAATAAGTGTCAAGGGCTAGAAATCAAGACAAATTTAAGAGGAATATGTAGCGTCGCAAATTCAGCTATTTGATGCAACCTCCCAAAATTCACAGATGAACTTGGAAAGCATTCGAGGTGAAACCATATCTAGTCTACATACTTATCTAAAGATAATTGGGTAATGTGCTTCACAAAGCTAGCTCTCCTGCATCACGAGGATTTCCATCTCAAAGAATCAGTTGAAAATCCCACACATAATGCTTTGTGGGCATTTTGTGGTCACTAAACCAGTATGAAAGCCCGTGGAGATGGACTCCTAAAAGCAAAAAGGAAATAGAAGAGGAATGTACAGTCCCTTGTTTGCAGCTTGTTCTTACATTGCAGATGCTATTCACACACGAATTTATGATTTTCCACCTAACTTCAATGTAAGCCAGCAAAAGTAACTTTGAAATAGTGTTGTTGCACATATTCAAATCATGTTCTACTTCCTTGCAATAGTGTGATTCCTAAATCAGTTTCTGCCACAGATCTCCCTGTGTTATGTAGAGATATCCAGGGCAATACAGCAAGTCTCCTTGAAGATATTAATTTGCTACCCACTCCCATGTACAAAGTGCAATATAAAAGGGACCAAAGTGAGGGTTCACTGTATATAATAAGGCCAAGTTGCAATGTAATATTGCCAAGTATCCACAACAGTCAAAACAAATGATTTCGTCTTTGGAAACACAATTGGAAAATTGACAGATTTTTATTCTCTTAGACAAGATTTTGCATAGATACATGATGGGAGTTATCCAATACTCTTTGAATTAGATGCGAGTCCAAAGCAGATGTAGAGAGAGGGCAAAGCTTTAGCAAGTATGGTATTGACTTTAATGGATTTTTGAGTACCATAGGTTTCCGAGATAAAAATATCAAAGGGAGCATTCGATTACATTAGTAGAGATATCTTCAACTATATCCTTGGCATATCATCGGGGAATCCATTCCTTGCAATAAATTAAATCTCTTCATGTTTGCATTTTTACAAATTCTGTTTTTGAATTGGTGGAGAATCGGTTTTCCTTTTCTCTTTCTTTCCAATGATAATCTTTTGATCGATAGAAATTAGTATATTCTAACTAAAAACAGTTTAAAAATTTAATTAAAGACACCCATGTATTTCAATCGGATGCAATACAGAACACTACCTACAGCTAAAGTTCACCATCCTCTGCTTCAAGTGAAGACTATCTAGGTAAAAATTGCCACCACACAGTTATCAATAAGTTACCACATCTGTGGAATAAATCTGCACTGTTGATATGGAATTTTGCCTCCAAATAGTCTATTCCCTTGATACACGATAATGTTAGTATTAGGTAAAAATAAATATATGTTTAATATTTATAGGATGATACATAGTAAAATATAAATTTGTATTTGTTGACATGGATACTTACCACCACTAATGCATATATCCTCAGACCTACACATTTCCAATAACATTTTAAAAGTGCAGAGACTATTACTTTTATCGTCCATAGCTACTGAAGAACACAACGAATCAGTGCAGCAAATTTCATGGCATGAGGTCTATGCTTCATGCTAAAGCTATTACAAGCTCTGAGCAGTTCAACATCCTTTTTCCTGTTCTGAAAATCAATAATTCTAGTCAGACTAAAGCAAGTATACCATATTTTTTTTGTATAAACGACAATTATCTTTAAAGATGATGAATTCAATGAGATAAAATCTTGCATCACTCCCATGCTTCATGCTGTTTCCATTATAAACCATGTAATTCAAGTTTCAAAACTGTTTTTTGCCTGTTCTGACCGCCATTAATTATACTCATGGTAAGACAAACATAACCTGAAAATTTTGCAAAACCTAAATATCCAACTAAATATGATGAAGCAATTCCTTCAAGCCAATGATTATGCTATTGATTCAACCAAAGGAGATTGCAGTCTCCTCAGAAGTTGCTAAATCAAACACAATCGTTTCAGTACTTCATAACATTAACCATGTCCATATTCAAATCAAAATAATTTAAAAACCACCAAACCCAAATTTACCAATATATATCATGAACCAACTTCTCTAATGCCCATGACTATGCTACTACTTGGGAAAGAAAGTGTTGTACCCTCTGAAAATGCAAATCAAGTTTAGACATTTTTGTACCTTGTACACACACAAGCTCCAAATCCAAAAAATATAAATAGAATCATAACTATAATACATTACAAAAACAGTCCAGAAAATTGTGCTAGTAACAGGGAACTCCTTAAGAGTGCAGCCCAATCAACATAATGAGGGAAAATATGGAGATTTTTTAGGGTAATGAGTATTGGGTACATTTGAGTGTAACCAAGATTTACAAATATCAAGAATGTGGTACAAGTAATGATTATTGCATACCATTTGAGCCCAAGGTTTAGTAATCTTAAGAATGTGTCTATGCTAGCTTGTAAAGTGATGATAATAAGGTGTAATTATTGGGTGTCACTGTCATGTTCCACTCTTGGGATTAAGAACTGTAATTGTTTTATGGGGCCCA
>VDFB02368362.1:0-52210 GCA_007258455.2 Sequoia sempervirens
AAATATTGTTTAACCATCGTTTACTATTGCTTCCACATGTAACACATCTAGATCCTAACAATTTAGAGTGTTGTCTCCCAGATATCTCTCAGGATCCAGATCAATCTGTGAAACCATAAAAAATCCAGAAAGCAAAATAGTTGATCTGTATAAGGGAATATTGCACTTTTAATTAGAATGTAAAGTGTTTGGGTCCTAAATCACCCTAAAATTGAGGATGTTCTTATCTTGGAAATAAAGGATTTTAAATAATGAATAAATTTGTAAAACAGCAACTTAAATACTTTCCCACCTGTTCTTACCATGTGGTTTTTGGCTTCTGATGTTTAGGAAATTAAACCTTAACCATTCAGTGTTAGAACCTCTCAATCATGATAAATATGGCTGTGACTACATTTGATAATGACTAAGATTTAAAAGTTGTTTACTACAATGTACTTTTGAGTTACATACTCTTCCCATGACTAAAGAGAACACCTGAAGGCGTTAGAATTTGCTTATACAGAAATAGAGATGCAAGCAAAAAACATTAGCAAAACTAAAATCTTAGCTTTATCACTTGAAAATGTACAAAAACAAATAAATTTCATGTTTGAAGTGGACCTACTAGAAGTAGTGGTAGAATACAGATATCTTGGCCTCGATTTTCACAGCAAACTCAACTAGAAGGCATAGAAAATTAAGAGATTACAGTTGGATGAAAAAACTCTGTGAACTGCAGAATAGATGCAAGGATGTTGACTTGCGGAACTATAAGATCACCAGTTTCATATTTCAGTTACTGTAATACCAGTATTGCTCTCCAGGTGTGAGATTTTTAACTGGAAACATGACAGGTTTTAATGAAGACTGATTGAGAGAATTCAAAAGAGACTGTCACAAGAAACTTTAACGTCAAAGCCTCACTCCAATACGGTGTCCTATTAGCATAGACAAGCACATTAGCAATGTTTTAATTACTAGGTTACTTGAAGAAAAACAACAGTATCAAAACCAATAAAGGAGAGGGGTTAACTAGAACAAAAGTTGCTTGGATGAAGCAAAACAAGAAGTTGATGAATAAGCAAGGCACTCATTTACAAAAATGCCGAATTATAAATCAAGAAACCAAAGAATATGGGAGAAGAAAATTCCTGTTAAGCATGTGGATAAAGTAGCTTGGAGAAATGGCCATACCATCTCAATAAGTTCAATCCTATATATGAATATTATCAAAAGGCTTATATAGAAGTGGAAGGAAATTGAAATAAAAGACAAGCATAGCCCAATTAAGGACTAGCTCGCACCAAATTGGATGTGAAACTGAAAAATGGACAACACATAAGAATGAGAAGAAAGAAGGAAATGAAGGAAGAACAACTTGTGAGTTTTATAAACTCAGTTGTATCCCTGTTTTTTAAGATTGTTTGATAAATTATTGTCTTTTCTAAAATTTGGAAATTTGGGCTTGCCAAGTTTTTGCTGAGTCCAAGTTTCTGAAACTAAGGTATTGTAATATCTCATTTGGGAAATTTCGTATATATCAAGCCCCATGCACACAGTTATGATAATTTTTACTCAATTTATAAATAAACAGTTAATATTTATTGCTTCTGGGTGAAATCAATTAAGAAATTTCAGTTAATATGTTTGATTCTTTATTAGATGTTATATTTAGAATTCTAATCAGGGAATTCAGACTAATCTTCAGCAACGGCTAAAAAGTTAGCTTAAAATCTGTGGCAGACTACAATTAATTGGAATATCTTTCAAAGGTCTCTAAAATTATACACTAGTTAATGACAGCAATTCTAACTGTCTAACACATGAAACTTTCATGCAATCTCTGAGTGAGATTGCACCAAATCTGAATCAAGGGTTTTTGTCCTTTAATTCAGTAATGAAATTCAAAGGGACTCCATCCTCTAATACTAGACCTTAAGGGGTTTCGTCCTTAGGTCAGAATGAACCGCAGTTCCATACTCCAAAGGAGTAATAATCAGATAATAAAAGATGTATTCCATTCATATGTTCTTCCTTCTCCTTGCTTGGTCTTCCTTATATACCCTTTAATGGACATAACTTTTCACATGCCCCTTGACCTTTATTAAAACTTAGCTTTAATTTCATTTTTAGTTTACTATTAATTTACCCTTCTTACAAGAAATTGTAGGAAATTTTAGGAGGGGGCATTACAAGTATCTCATATAGTGATATCTAGGCCAAATATACCAATGCCTTCAAAGATAAGACTATGGCTGCTCTACTCGAAGAGATGAGACTTAAAAAGAGTAGGAGAATTCCTGATAAAACTTCATAGTTCTAGTCTGATCTTCAGAAAGAAGCTAGTGCCCTGTTTGTGAGTTTGTTAGGGAACCCCACTTTGTTAATTTTTCATCAAGGTGCTATGTTTCTTTGTGGTCCCATTGACCATTTGATCTTGTGGGCATTAACATAATCATTTCATTTCATTTTTATTTTAACTATTTTCACCCAGTCCCCTTTAACCTGGCTAATATCTACTCTATGCTTGGCTTTGTTTTGTCTCCTTTCTCCCAACCGTGGGGATGCCTACATGAATGTATTCAGTTTGTGATTATCTTTTCTCAAATCCCCCTCCATACAACATCTTCCCATTTTGCTTCTAGATACACCATCCAATGTAATTAGAATTGTATAGATTGGGAACAAGTGGGACTTTCCTTGAAGGTTTGTAGCATAAAATGTCACACTAAAGAGGTGCAGTTGATCAAATATTTAGTTCAGCATCATTGATGACCATTTGATTTCCAACTTCACAAAGATGGTCAATCTTAACTTCTTGATTACCTAGGTAGAATTATAGCAATTTTCATCTTGCAAGTTCCTCTTTATCTTCCAATATCTATCATACAACTTCTGACTTTTGGTCTACATCCCCACACAGTATTTAGTTATAAAACTAGAACCAAACTTTTTGTTTGTAAAACTGCAATCACTCATTGATAATATTCTAACCACTATTTTTTTCTGTCAATAAGAAAGTAATCATTATAAGGAAACGATGGGATGGTACAATATCCAAGCTTACCTTTTCCAGCACCAATGTAAACTCTGACAACTCACTATAAGTACGCTGCAATTTCTCACTGTTTGCATTTATTTCTTGAAGTTCTGCCTCGTATTCACCAAGTTGTGCCTGAAGACATGTAACATATAATATTATGGACTATAATTGTGTTACAGTGATTCTTTTACAATAAGGAGAATTATTCAATCCAAAGCACAAGTTTAAAATCAATCTAGATACCTCAAGGTTGTCAAAATCAATGTCCATTTCAAGCAGAGGCCCATCTGAAGGAAATAGACCAGATTTACTTATTTGCTCTCTAAAGAAATGCAATTTTCGCACCATCTCCCCACAACGTTTAACCTGAAAAACACACCTAGAGAATTTTCTAGTGAAATTGTTCTTAGATGTTTTTACACACACAAAAAAAAAAGAAACCAAACCATGAGGCACTTACTTTTATATGCAAAATATTTATTCAAATAGAATCAATGGTTAATAACTATCTACAAACTCTGTTTTGATGTTAAGCAACATCATTTGATATTAATTGACATACAATATTTAGACTCTAGACATAATAATTAATTCAGCTCTTACTGCTTAGCTACATGCAAAGAGAAATTTTATAAACTTTTAAGCATGTGTTAGTGCTATATGAAAGGGCTTAGAACTAAGGATTTCCTTAAATTGGAAAATGAGAATAGATAAAATTTATGGAAAACAAAAATAAATTGAAGCCTTGAGATAGTTGATCTAAATTAAACTTGTCACAAACGAGGAACTTAATCTATTATAAGCAACAATTGAACAAACCAAAACAAGATAAGATTGACAATCACTGGATAGCTGAATAAAATAGATTCTTATTTCAACTAAAAACTTCTACAAAATGGAAGAATTCTGTAGGAAAAATGTATGTCTTCTATCCTGCTTACAGTCTTGGAATTCAGTTATCATATAGCATTATAATGCAAGAAATAGAAAAGTTACTTAAAATAGTAAATTAGGGCTTTTGGTGAGAACTCAAGAGTCACCACACAGGGTAGTGACCCCTGTCCTTCAAAGTTGAAATTAACAGTCAGATAAGGACAAACTTATTACAACTGAAAATGCCTATTGGAGTTGTTTAATTTTGATAATCCTACTTGTCAGGGTAATAACTCCTAGTTTGTTACTTGAAATCCAAAGTTCACATATGCATTAGAAAGCTTAGGTCATGAACTATTCAATCTGGGATGGATTGTAGCTCAAGCATGGTCCAATGGTCGTATTGCCATATTACACACTAAAGGGACCCAAAAATGCAAAATACAGAAATATAAAAATTATCAAAATAACAGATATCAAAAAATCAGAATTCCGTCCAAAACTGCCACTTTGATGACCTGAGATATTTTATAGATCAATGCTACATTCAAAGCATAGCAAAAACGGGAAATTTTGCTCCATCCATCTTCCCCATCATGCAATAAGATTCAAGTCAGAGATAAAACATTGCCAAACTATAAGAATTAAAATAATACCTAAGCAAAAGACAAAGTTGTCTGCAGCTATTGAGGTGAGAAGTACGATTCTTCAAATGGAAGTCATTAGAAAACTCAAAAAAATCTCATAATAGACATCCAATAGTAGAAGATATCAAAACACATGCCCGGGTTTTCACACAGAAAAAATAAAGTCAATGATATACCTCTGCTTATGTATAAGAATTAAATCATAGCTAAAGAAGGGATTAAGGAGAGAAGCAAAAGAAACAAACAGGTGCCATCAAAAAAAGCAAGTGAATCAATTCTAGATATTCTAATGCCAGATATCCAAACACAACTCAGTGATTGGACAAAGTAAAAATATAGCAGACATGTAGAAATCAATACGCATTGTCTTTGCATCAAAAAAAGATAAGATGAGGTATTTCAAGAAGGGCCTTAATTCACAAATAGAATAGTTCAGTTCATGAAGTACTGAACTGTGGGCTTCAGCCCATGGGTGAGCTGCTCATAATAGTGTTAGAATATTTTGTCATTGATATCAAGGTTCAGCTGCTTGCCTATGTGTTGAGCTACCTAGTTGCTTGCTTCAACTGGTTGCCTGCTTGGTTGAGTTGGTTGGTTGTCTGCATCAGCTGTCTACTTGTCTTCTTGTAAGCATATATGCCATGTCATATACTAAGTCATCAAATTTGCCATATCAGCATGTGTGTAAGGTTTGAATTTTCCACGTCAGAGTTATTTGTTTTGGCACGGTGCTTTCTTCTAATACCTTTATATGTATTATGGCGGTTTGAATTGGTCATCGTGGCTTATGGTATTAAATCCTCTACATCCATTTGTTATCGACGGCTTGTTTGATTAAACTAAAGATTATTTATTTTGAGGCGGTTTTCAGAAAATTATGAATGCATTATCACTATTTATCAGGTTGTGATTTTTCATGCAAATAATATAAAGGTGTTATTTATGTGTTAGATATAATATCTGCTTAGCTGAGTGGATGAGAAGTGTCAAACTTTTATTAAAAGAAGAATCGAGCTTCTTTAATACAAAAACTTTAGTCGAGTTCAAATATGCCAAGCCATTTTTAAAAATCAATTCATTATCGTAAGTAAGCAATTTATTATTATTCTTGGCATCAGTTTATTTTTTAAGGCCATATGTTTGACTTCAGCGTGGGCGGCTCTATGAGTAAATGGATTTCTGGTGCAGTAAATTTTTAGCAAGGCTGTGAGTTGTCGAGCATACATTGTGACTCTTAAAACTATCGACTCTTATCATGGATGGCTTATGAATATGATAGCATTATTTACCTGTATTTGCTTCGACTCCACTATGTATGAGGACGTGAATTAACTGCTTTGCCTCAGCTAGTGAAGAAGACGTCTTCTCCATTTTAATGGACGGCTTCAGAAATTCTTAGTGGTGGATTTCATATGTATCGGGCTGCAACGATGATTTAATGGAGCTTTCCATGTATTGGAGGACGTATTTTTCAATTACTTGCCGCTTTCTATCATTGAATTTTAGCCCAGACTTCAAGTAGTTGAAAGATCCCCCACCCAAATCTGATTTGATTTTCTGAGTTTTGTCTTTTCACAGTCTTTGACCAGTGAATAGGAAGGGTTTTGTTTTTCTGTTTATTTTATTTCTTTTTGTGTTTTTGCTAAAGGTTGATTTATGCAACAATATTACAAACTAGAAGGAATGAAATTGCTAAAACTTAAATGAATCATACAATTTAAATAGAGTGCAATAATGCTGAATTTATTGGCTCGAATGTCATTGTACATACCACAAATCTACATATAACAATCTGATATAAACTTGAACAGCAAGGACAACCCCTTTTTAGCTTCTTCCCAGCTTCACAAATTGCCCCAGGGTCTTATATGAATTTCCAGCTAACTTAATACGCAAATCAGATCCGATAATTGGTATGAAACCTTTCGAAGCACCTAAGATTTGAAGCCAGTGACTCTTGAAATGATGCAGCAACTGAGATAAGGTATAAAATGAGTTGCCAAGGCCTTGAGAAGACCTATACTGCTTATGGCTGCCCCTGATCTGTTGCAATATGCTGATATAATATTGCTGCAAACTCAGATCTGCAAAATATATATCTGTAACTCAGCCAAATAATCCCAAATGAAAACCCAAGGTAGGCCCTCCCCAAAGGTGAACTGGGTTCTCGTCCAATCCATGATAGCCTTTGAGAGTTTTTGTTCCCAAAAGGCTGAACCAATGTTGAAACCCTTCTCCAGAGCTCAAACCTACAAAGTGTTTTGTAAAAATGAGAGTAGAATTGCTCAAAAAGGAACCCAACACATTGCTTTATAACCTCTCATGAAATTTTTGTAATAAAAGTCAATAAAATAATTTTCTTCAGGGTCTTTCCTCATCCAAATAAAATGGCCACTTTTTAAAAACAACTTGAGTTGCTAGGATGGGGGCACTTTTCACTAGTCACCTTATGATTTTCAATTACTATCACCTTTTACTATTCCATTAAAGCAAACCTTAAAATTTTCACTTTAACCCTGAATTCATCAACTGAATTCCAAACTGAAAGGCTCATAAGGTTCCTAGCTAAACTCCACAGCCCTCGGTTGGGTCCCCTAACCAATTTGCTGACCTACGGGAACTCTAATAGTAGGCCAACCTTTGCTATAGACTGAGCTGTCAAAGGAAGGGACATTATAGTCCTCCCTTCCCGACATTGTTTGCCCTCAAACAATCTGCACTTGCATGCCGAAACCAAATACCGGGATCCCATATCCACCTCAAGAATGTTGCTCTGCCAATCCGCTGTACTACTCTGATATCAACATCACTATGCTTGGAGTTGTGAAACAACTCATTGTGATCCATAAAAAACAATGCACTAATCATGTGAATGCCAGAATCCCAAATCATCCTACCTACATAATCAATCAAGTCAATCTACCATGTGCTGCTATTATAAATGAGAACATCATCTATCCAACTGAGAACCTCACTCTAGCAAAAACCACAGGTACCTCTAATGTCAAAGGATGATGGGAGCTCATCATTATGCCAACCTCGAACAAAGAAAGAATGATCCCAATCTTTCCAAATTCCCCAACTAGCTGGTGTCCTAAAGGACCAAACTAAAGTCTTTGTCATCAATAGTATGAAACAACCATCTATCACCATTGTGAGAACTCTAACCCAATGAACTATGGCTGAAAATTACATGCTCAAAAATGTCGAGCAGCCTTCGATCCTTGTGTTGTAACCCAAAACCCAAAAGTTCGAATACGAAGTGCTATTGTCCTCTACATGCTCTATGGTGTCTTCTTCATTTACCAAATATACTCTCCAAGTGTGATCAAGGAATAATATTGTTATGAAACAAAGGCACAATGTCAAACCTTGCATTCAATGTGGTTCTTCAATTCTTATCACATATTCTTGCATAACAACAAGATGAATGAAACTATGTAAAGATGGGAGATGGTTGATCACAAATATGAGACCCACCTTACATTTGTACCTTCCACGGTTGCCTTCATAGATGCTATCATAGCCAGCTGTCCCAAGGTGTGTGACATACTGAAAACTCCTCTCATGAGTTGTCAAACTTCCCACCTCAAGGCTGCAATTATAAATCAAACCAGCAACTAAAGTGAAGTCAACAATGTCTATATACCCATGCATAAAAAAGAGACCCATCTCATACACCTTACCTATCAAGTGATCATGTCTCCACACACTCCAATCCAACCCAAAAACTGATGTAGACCCAGATAAATCTAAATATACAATGTATAACCATGTAAGACAGCCACGTGTCAACCATGAATACATGAAAATTATGTCACAACCAAACCAATAAACAGCTGCATAAGCATATGAAATAGGGGACAAATCCATAGTTGTATTGTAGTTGTCTCCATTAATACCCAAAGTCAAACCAAAAGCGGCTGATCCAATGAACATATCACCCATAAAATCACGATACACCTTAATGAAATTGTCAAAATCAAAGAAAAACTCAAAATTTTGGGTGTTCAGTAGCTCTTGCTTCTCATCATCCGTGGTGTCATGTGAATCAAAATCATATTGAAGATGAAGTTTGGTTTGATGAGCCATCAACTTGGCTTGCCTTGCCCTCTCTAGCCAATCATCATTCAACATTTGGGACTGAGTCATATCCGCTGCTCCAAAGTGTCTAAACATAGTCCTAACATGAG
Organism: Sequoia sempervirens; assembly: GCA_007258455.2. Lineage (NCBI taxonomy): Eukaryota > Viridiplantae > Streptophyta > Pinopsida > Cupressales > Cupressaceae > Sequoia > Sequoia sempervirens. The sequence continues at coordinate 8,739 of VDFB02368362.1, forward strand.
ATATATGTAATGTCCCCTTTTTCATAAGCGTTAGAGTTTAGAGGAATTAGCCTATTCCTGATCCTCGTAGGCTAATAAGGCATGATTAGAAAGTCATTTGGCAGTTACCCAGTTGATTGGTTGGCTCATTTCAAGACTTCACGAAGGTTTTCCTATAATCTTCATTGATATTTCTATTTTGGGAAACCTTACTTTATATTATAATGTTATATTACACTTTATGAGTTACTTTATATTTTTATATTATTATAAAGCGTAATAATAAAATAATATTATAATATTCCTTCTAGAAGCTGACTTGGAAAAGTTCTAGAACAAGGTCGACCTCTTGAGGAAAAGAATAAATAGACATGAGGGGGTCATTGCCTATCAACTAGATTTGAGTATTGATTTGATATTTTCAGTTGTGGAGCCTAGGGTTTTTGCAATTGTTTCAATTGGCCATTGAGAACGAAAACTCTCAATTGGTAAGCAATTTTGAAGGTGTGAAATATCCCCTGAATTATTGCAGCTGGGAGGAAGATACTTCAATCTTCCATTTGTGCTTCACTGGGAAAACTTTGTGGCCTTTGGCCAAGTTTTGGGATGGTTCAATTGGAAGTATTGCTGGAGACATTTTGCTTGATAAGTCTTCATTTATTTGCCTTCAAGGGAGATCGATTTGCAGCTAGCATAATCAGTTTACATAGCATCCATTTACAGTCAAGTTAGCAACCACTTAGAGCCACGATTTTGTGAAAGGAGCATTTAAAAATTCATAAATAATTCAAGGTGGGTGTGTGGTGTGTGTAGGAAGGATATCGCTGCCATTTGAAGGTCGTAGATTGATATTCCAAGGAAAGTCGAATTATTCATTGCTGACTGTCCAGAATTTTCAGACTTTGCTGGCAACTACATTTTGATTCAAGAAGCCTTGTATGTGTATCGATTTCACCAGCAAAGAAGAGCAGTCCACTTCTAGAGACATAGCAAGGATTCTTAATGGAATAAAAGGACTCAAAAGCTTGGGATATATTTTATATCAGTTGCAGATTGGTAGGACAGGGGCAGCACATTAAGAGGTGGGTTTTGGTCTTCAAAGCATCAACCAAGGCAGCCTTTCAACAGCGATTTGTTGCATCTTATTACTCCAGGTTCTCCTATGTTTTATTCACAATTTAATTACATATCAATCAGTTTATAATCACTGCTATAGATGCATTTGTCATAGTTAATGCCTAATACTCTCATTGTAATTTTGTCATATCAAAGGAGTTGCTGCCATTAGGAGTTCATTGTCAATTGCATATAGGTGAAGTTAGTTTTGCAGCTGGAAGTGTGCATTATATCAGCATTATCATATTTGATATCATTGTAAAGCCAAGAGTCTTGGCATTTTCATTGTCATCATTATAAAATAGATTACATTTCAATAAAGATATCATGAGTTGGGAGTTTTATATTGTTGTAATAACCATTTAAATATTGGATGAGGATGTATGCCAATTGTTTGACATAATGTCAAGGGTTGTAGATGATATTATCAACTTGTTAGTTTGCATACCAACTATTTGTTAAAATACCAGTTGGCTGTAGGTGATCATTTCTCATGTTTAGATCACATATATGCATTAAAAATTGCCAAAATAGTTGTTCATTCATTTTAGGACATTGTTTAGACAATCTAGAGTCACTTTGCAAACATTCTTAAGTGGAGGAAAGAGCCATTGAGCAAACTGAAATGTTATATCAGTCATATATCCCTTGTATGCAAAGTGTTTAATGAAATTCCCGGGGCCCAAAAATAGATTTTTTTCTATCAGATTTGAGCAAGGTCAACACAGTGGTATCAAAGCGGTCTTGTGCCATCCTATTCGGTGAAGAACAAAGACATTATGGATTTTGATAGATCCACGTATGAATTGATGTAGAATTTGTAAGTTGTGATAAGTGATCCTGAATTTAAAAGGGGATATCTAATGATGTTTAGACGAAAAGAAAGGAGGAACAAGAGGTCTCTGCAAGTAAGGTATCTAGTAACCTCTACAATGAGTTTGCAGCAGTTGATGACCAGCATACAGCTGATCCCATGGAGAATAAAAATCAGACCAGCATAGAGGAAGAAATTGGGCACAAGACACTTCAGGAGGATTTCAAGGTTGAAGAATAGCAAGAGATGCTTGAAGACAAACCAGTTGCATCAGAGCAGCCACATGAGGATATGGGTTCTTGTGATGCTTCATTAACTGAGTCTTGCATTGCTTCATCCTATCATGACTGTGATTTGGAGGATGTGGAATTTGATTCTCTACTTAGTGGAGCAGCCACTAGTGTTTTGTCTTCACATGATGAAGGATGTTAAATCCCACCCTAGTGACTTATAAACACTTTTATTTTCTTGCTTCAAGAAGGATGAATGATGCAAATGTTGTGTTATTTATGCATGAAATGGTGGAAATTTTATGATTGTGCTATGAAAACGCAATGGAAAATATGTACCATGCTTATCCTGAATGTTCATACTGTGGTGAACCTAGAAAGAAAGTTTAAAATCTTACAGTAATTGAATAGATTGAGATATGTTTTGATCATTATTGAGATGTCAGACTAATCCTTCTTCGTTTGTTGGAGTTGGATACAGGATAGCCGTTCCACAATGCTCGGGAGCAGGGAAGTCTCATCTGAGTAGAGAGGTAATGTTGTAAGAACCCTAGAATCGCCATCTGAGTTAGGGTTGGTCTCGGGATCTTGAAAACCCTAGAAGTGAGTATTTGGTACCCTGTCATCGTAGGTCATTGAGTGAACCTTAGAGTGGTTTTGCCATCAGTGCTAATAAGGTTTTGTAAACCGATTCTTTTGTCTCTTTTGGTCATTGAATTTTACTTAACCTTGGTACTTGGTTTCGTTGTTATTGGTCACGTTACCAATGAGAGTAACTTCGCCTGATAGCTTATGTATATAATATTATTCATTTCATTTTTAGTGAACTTAGTAACGTTATATTGAATATCGAGGGGAATTATTAAATAAATAAATATGTTATTAATTTATATAAGGGAGAGATATTGTATTCCGGTTATCCTTGAGTTAGAAATTTAAATAACTAAATTAACTTTTGAATATTGATTAACCCCATATTCTCCTAAGGAGTCTCGGTCGTCTGAAATGACGAAATGCTTATTCTCTCTGAGTTGATTTAAATTATCTTGCCGCATAGCTCTGACGTGGCTTTAATTCTGAATAGTATTCCCGAGAATGAAGTTTGGGGAGCGACGTAGGAAGTGAGAGGAAGCTGCACATAGCTGGCGAATTCTTTGCATTCAAATCTGGGATAAAATTTTAATCCAATCTTTTATACGACCTTTGGGGGAAGTAGGCGGAAATACACGTCTCGTATATACATTTTGTTTTATCGTGGAAACTCCTTAAATCGGGGATATGGGAGGCATGGAAATGGAGAGAATCGGAGTAGTTTCAATAACTACCTGGGATAACCACTCGATGAAAAACTTCTTTGGTAGAGGAGATAGGAATTGGGGGGAGAGACACAGGTGACGGGGGAGAAAAAGAGGAAATTCGCTGCTAAAATGGGGAGGTTCGGATTTCCTTAGAAAGGAGATTATGATGATTATGTGGGGCTGAGTTGAGGAGAATAGGAAACGATGGATTCTTAGTGTGAGTTGAGGAAAGCTCGAAGCTAAGGAAGGAAGTCAAAGTCGAGTTTAAAAGCCTTTGAGTGCAAGAACTTGAGCGCCATCAGGAGGAGGCTTAAACGGTGCAAGAACTTGGGCTACCACTAAAATCCTGTTGTGTACCAAACTTCCATTCTTCAGAAATAATCAGGCACGTTGCTTTTTAATTAATTATTTTGAACAGATGAGAACTTGATTCTTTTCTGCCTTGACGTGGTGCTCATGTGAACTCCAGTGTCATTAACTCTATTTTAGAACGTAGAAATAGAGATGGGTTGTATACTGTTCTCTTTTCATTTGTGCATTTCTTTGATGGAAGAAATCCTAGAGTGTTAATCCATGAAATTCTTTCCTTAAATGAATTGATAGTATAGCCGTCGGTGTTGTGTTTGGATCGTGCAAAGGTAGATAATGTTTCTAATCTTAGAAAGGTTGTCCGTGGAACCATTTCTTGTTTTCAGAAATATAAGAATAACTAGTAATAATACAGTGTTCTTGAAACACAGTGAAGCCAGTGATTTTCAAGTTTTATAGATACCAGATAGACAAATACATTATTCTGTAAACTATTAGAAGCCTAGATGAGCTGAAAGTTTGAAACTACTCTGATTACAAATAGATAAACGTTCTGTTGTTAAACAGTAGAATCCCAAGTGAACCCTTGTGTACTGAGATTTATAGAAAGTAATAGGAAGTTAAGATTCTTGAAACAATAAAGTTAATAGGGAACAGTGTGAGTTATATTATTTCAAGATACGAACTAGGTTCAGCTAAATTTATGAATTTATGCTATTTCTGAGAAATAACAGAGCGCTACATGCTAATATGAATGCATAATGAAGACCCTAGGTATAGGAGTTCTCTGACTAACTTGACTTAGTTCCATCATGACTCCATATGCTAGGTAGGCAACAGGTAAAAAGTCTATACTGAAAGCTCTGAACTGGTTAGGAGTTGTTACCAAGATCTTGTATACTATTCTTGGGTATGAGGCTATATTAAAGCTCTCATAAGAGTACTACTTTATATCAAGCCCTAGCCTTATTTATGTGGGGAAGGTATGGCAGGTAACTAAAGTGCATGCCTCAAACTATTTAAAGGGAACCCTAGATTCCAGGAATATCGGACATACTTGGTATAAGTGTGAAGGGTATGTATGAGCCTATAGTAGGCCAACTATAATACTTGGGACAAGTGTCCAGACCAGAGTAAGTGACGGAGAAATTGTCTCCCAGAAGCCCTAGATATGAACAGTTTTTCCAACTCGAGCAGGGTGGGTGAGTAGTACGGAAGTACAATTCTATGGCCATAGTAGGTGCAGGTGCCACTGACTACACCTTATACTCACACGCAACCCATATTTCTAGCTAGCCAAATTTTCCAGCTTAGTAGGAAGGTTTCCTTAGTAGTCAGGCAGAGCCAATTAGATAGGGTTCCACCACCAGAGCTCAGATGGCTATTTGAGGGTTTTTCCAACAGCACCTTTAGCAAGAAGGGTAGGACCCCCTTCCAGTAGAAAGGTGTGCACAGGGGACTGAACAAGTCCGTGGTTGGAGGTAAAAGCACTCAGATGATGCTTCCCTCAATTCATCAGCTGGCAAGCCGAGTCTTGGAAGACGCCAATCAAATGAGGACTTCTTAACCCTTACTCTTGTACTCTCTTATGTACTTAATTGAAATGAAAACAGATCATTCATGTTATGATAGAAGTATGTAATCATGTTTACTGCTATCAATGAAATTGTTGTATTGTAATGTAAAAAAAAAAAAATGCTCCTGTTGATGTTTAAATTGCTTTTGTGTTAATTGTACTTAAATTGAGTTCTAACAAAGGAGGCATTTTACAATGGCATGATATCATCACGGATTTGTTTGAGGGCAGCAGCATTGTGCCTCATCATTTGCATGAAAAGGAAGCCTGTGATCATGAACAAACCAATGATATGATATCATCTTTTGATGGCAGACCTACACCCACTAGTAGATATGAAGATATCAAGCATATGAGGACTGATTTTGTGTATTTTGGCATTGAAGAGATTAAAAGGTCCGAAAGGCTGAATGAAGAGGGGTTGAGGAAGGCCAAGGAGGCTAGATTAGCGGCTGCAAATGCGAGACAACTCCTTCAAGAAGTGAAAGACAAGGTCAATCACATAAACATAGCAAGACAGGAAAGGGTAGATGACATTAGAAGACTTTTTATTCAAAGAGAGGTTGGATATGAATATGCACATTGTTCCAATAATGATGATTCTTCATGTGAGGTTGAAATTGTTCGTAGTTTGACGGTGGTGATCCAGCTTCTCTTCCGGGAGTAGATGGCATTCATAATGGTCCTCTCTTCGAGTCAAATATCGCTCGCACTCTTGACATGAGCATTGATCGTTGCGTTTGGGATCTTTTCAGTGTATTGGGATTTCAAATAGGGCTTGCAAAGGAGTGTTCTAATCAGTTCCAGTATCCGAGCTCAAATGGTGATTCCAAGTTTGGCAGGTTTTCTACTTTATTCTCTCATGATGATTACCATTTGATTCAAGACTTGGGGACTTGTTGCGTTTTGGAGAGGCGAGGTATCAGAGTGGCACAACGGGAAGCAATAGGTGGTGGCTTTCCAACAGTACGGATGCATTAGATTTATCATCACAGTCTTGGGATTGAGTTGATTCAGTAGGATGTGCTAGTGCTACAGGAGCTATTTGGTGATGTTTCGGACATTACATAGATCTTTCCTTGGGATCCAAGTGGAGAAGAGTTGCACTTGCTTCTAAGATTGCTTGGGCACAAGCAATTTCAGGGAGGGTCGACTGTAATGTCCCCTTTTCCATGAGCATTGGAGTTTAGAAGAATTAGCCTATTCCTGATCCTTGTAGGCTAATAGGGCATGATTAGAGGGTCATTTGGCAGTTACCCAGTTGATTAGTTGGCTCATTTCGAGACTTCACGGAGGTTTTCTTATAATCTTCATTGATATTTCTATTTTGGAATAAATAGACATGAGGGGGTCATTGCCTATCAACCAGATTTGAGTGTTGATTTGATATTTTCAATTGTGGAGCCTAGGGTTTCTGCAGTTGTTTCAGTTGGCCATTGAGAACGAAAACTCTCAATTGGTAAGCAATTTTGAGGGTGTGAAATATCCCCTGAATTATTGTAGCTGGGAGGAAGATACTTCAGTCTTCCATTTGTGCTTCATTGGGAAAACTTTGTGGCCTTTGGCCAAGTTTTGGGATGGTTCGATTGGAAATATTGCTGGAGACATTTTGCTTGATAAGTCTTCATTTATTTGCCTTCAAAGGAGATCGATTTGCATCTAGCATAATCAGTTTACATAGCATCCATTTACAGTCAAGTTAGCAGCCACTTATAGCCACAATTTTGTGAAAGGAGCATTTAAAAATTCATAAATAATTCAAGGTGGGTGAGTGGGGTGTCTAGGAAGGATATCGCTCCCATTTGAAGGTCGTAGATTGATATTCCAAGGAGAGTCGAATTATTCATTGCTGACTGTCCAGAATTTTCAGACTTTGCTGGGAACTACATTTTGATTCAAGAAGCCTTGTGTGTGCATCGATTTCACCAGCAAAGAAGAGCAGTCCACTTCTAGAGACATAGCAAGGATTTTTAATGGAATAAAGGGACTCAAAAGCTTGGGATATATTTTATATTAATTGCAGATTGGTAGGACAGGGGCGGCACATTAAGAGGTGGGTTTTGGTCTTCAAAGCATCAACCAAGGCAGCCTTTCAACAGGGATTTGTTGCATCTTATTGCTCCAGGTTCTCCTATGTTTTATTCACAATTTCATTACATATCAATCAGTTTATAATCACTGTTGTAGATGCATTTGTCATAGTTAATGCATAATACTCTCATTGTAATTTTGTCATATCAAAGCGAGTTGCTGCCATTAGGAGTTCATTGTCAATTGCATATAGGTGAAGTTAGTTTTGCAGCTGTAAGTGTGCATTATATCAGCATTATCATATTTGATATCACTGTAAAGCCAAGATTCTTGGCATTTTCATTGTCATCATTGTAAAAGAGATTGCATTTCAATAAAGATATCAAGAGTTGGGAGTTATATATTGTTGTAATAACCATTTGAATTGGATGAGGATGTATGCAAAACTGTTTGACATAATGTCAAGGGCTGTAGATGATATTATCAGCTTGTTAGTTTGCATACCAACTGTTTGTTAAAATAACAGTTGGATGTTTGTTAAAATACCAGTTGGCTGTAGGTGATCATTTCTCATGTTTAGATCACATATGAAACAATTTTGGCTAGAAATTGCTTGAATTAACAAAGGGGATGATTACATTAAATAGAGGAGGTAGATCCCTGTAGACATTTAAAATGTCTAACTACCTCACCTACAAACTACTGTAGCAACAATAGTATTGACCATTATACAATATAGAATAATTATTCTAACACCCTCCCTTAATGGTCAATCGTCTAACTAGCCTACAGAAAACAATCTGCAGGTCGTTTGGTCACAAATTCTTCAGAACACTCTGTTGCTACTGAGACCCTTCCTGGATCTGCAGAATGTTGATGACCAAGAGTACAAAAAAGAACAGAGAAGGCTGCCCCTTCTTTAGAAAGCTTTGCAACAAGAGACAAGAATCTGCCACTGACTCTGCCGCTTGAGAGGAGTCTGCCACTAATCCTCCCAGAATCTACAGAGCTACTGACCAGAAGTCATCACAAAATGTCCAACCTGATGTTGAATAACAGAGCTGTCCTTCCCTGAAACCAGAGACACACCAAGAACAGCTGCCACGATTTTAGGATAAATCGGCAAACCATCGAAACTTTTGCAGAGGAGCATGACGCCCAAGAACAAACTGCAAGAAACTAGTTGTGCAGATGTTCGCCCCAGCAACTTGAGGTGCGACCAAAACAGACTGCAACAAACCACGATTTAATCACCAAACCCAAAATTACAAATCATCATTTTTTTCGGAAAAAACGGTAAAAACCAAAGACCAGAGAGCCCTCCCGAACAACAGAAACCCTGACTAGGGTATACAGGAAAAACTCGTAATTTTTGAGGAGAAAATTACAAACCCTTCAGGAATTTTTTAAGGGAAAAAATTATGAAAACCCACAGTTTTTTGAGGGAAAAAATATTAAAACCCGTAAATTCAGATTTTTTTTTTAAAGGGAAAAAAATATTTTAAAAAACCCACACATCGATTGTCAGCTGAAAAACAGAGGGTTTGGAACCCTAGCCGCCAGAATAGATTTGCACAAAAATCGAAGCACGGAAAACGAATCACCCAGAAAAATCGGACAACACATTTGAGATCTCGAAAAACCCACCAAGAATCTGCAAACGAAAAAAAATTTCGCCTTGAACAGGAGGGTCAAAACCCTAGACGAAAATTCTGGAACCCTAGCCGCCATGGATGAACCAGAAATTGGCAAAAACCAGCTTGAAATTCCACAAGGACGTGGCAAGAGGAAGCTGAATGCGCCCAAAACAGAAGGAAAAACGCGACCACAAACTTCTGCAAAATCGCGTCAATACAAGTCCAAAAAATGACTTTCTTCACGGAAAAATCGCGGCCAACAAACTAGTGAAAAACGCATTCAAAATGCACAAGTCGCGCGGTAGAAATCGTGTCTCAAAAACACGAGCAGGAGAGGGCGAAAAACGAAGGCGCTGAAGCTTCAAAAATGCAGGAAAAAGGCACAAATCGCGCGCAGCAAAAACGCGAAAATGGAGGCATGAAGCAAAAACACGAAACACGGGCAGAGAACACGCACCCAGGAACAAAGGACAGATCGCAGCCAAATGCAAAATTAAATCGTGCTCCTGATCAAGCAAACGAAGCACGCCCAAACAAGGCTGAAATATGTGATAATCAAGAGACGAATCCACGCCACAGAAAAACGGGAATATCAGAGAAAAAAACGGATTTTGAAGACGAAAAATGCAAGTTAAAACAAAACCCGCGATTTTAAAATCACACTTCTTCCTTTCCACGATTTTTCTAAAAAAGAACCCTCGATTTTTCTAGCAAAGAGCCCCACGAATTTGCAAACAAAATCCGCCTAGAAGACGGGTCAAAACCCTTCACGGGTTTGAACACAAAAACCTGTCTTGGCAAATCTGTACCAAAACAAAGAGCCCTCCCAGAATCCTGAGCCCTCCCTTGAAGGAGACGAGCTCAGTATGGCTCTGATACCATGAAACAATTTTGGCTAGAAATTGCTTGAATTAACAAAGGGGATGATTACATTAAATAGAGGAGGTAGATCACTGTAGACATTTAAAATGTCTAACTACCTCACCTACAAACTACTGTAGCAACAATAGTATTGACCATTATACAATATAGAATAATTATTCTAACAACATATATGCATTAAAAATTGTCAAAATAGTTGCGCATTCATTTTAGGACATTGCTTAGACAATCTAGAGTCACTTTGCAAACATTCTTAAGTGGAGGAAAGAGCCATTGAGCAAACTGAAATGTTATATCAATCATATATCCCTTGTATGCAAAGTGTTTGATGAAATTCCTAGGGCCAAAAATAGAGGTCTTTCTATCAAATTTGAGCAGGGTCATTATATCATGTGACTTATCATGACCAAAGCATGCATCATGTGTACCCACCATAATAGAATTATCATTACTCATTCCCCTATGATTAGTAGCACCAAAATCATGAAAAAGGGAGGATGAATCACTGCTGTTATAAATCAGAGAATTAGGACTGAATTGTTTCCTTGTATCCATACCTTTGGAGTCATCAAAGTTAAAGCAGTTTAGTGTATCCCCTATTGAGATCAAATCAGATCCTTTCCTAAGTCAATTTGGTCAAGGGCAGTTTAGTGCCTTAATGGAGAAGGCATTGAGTATTTTAATATTTAAAATCAGATTCTCCCCTCATTATGGTGGTTTGGATAAGGGTGGTTTAGATGCCTTATGGAAGAAGGCATTGAATATTTTAATAAGATAAAATAAGATTCTCCCCTATGGTGGTTTGGACTAGGGTTGGTTAGGAGCCTTATTTAAGAAGCATCGATGGCTTTGAAGAGGATTATGTTGAATTGATATTTTGGAAAACTTTGTGTATGAGAGCTTTCTCTTGGCTGGAAGTGAATTCCAGTTGATTCAAGGTGGTGTTCCCTTGAAATTTCAGTGGTTTGGTGTTGACCCCATTCCACCATAAGAGGGGAATTCTCATGGAGTTCATCACAGAGCTTAATTGACAAGTTTCTAAGGAGTTAGTAATTTAAAAACTAGGGTTTGAAGACTTATTTATTGCAGATCCAAGGAAGAATAAGGGAGATTGGTTAGCTTTGGACGTCTTGGAACAAGTCACTCCATTTTTGGCATATCAAGGTTTCATTTTTGAAGAGTTTTCCATTATGGGTTGGCTGGAAACCCATATCAGGCTTTCACAAGTTGTTGGTAATCAAGTTTCAGACTTGATATCAATTATATTTCCTCCCTTTTCAAGCATAGGAGGCAAGCTAGGCTAAATCTGTTGGAATATTTTGTTGATGTCAAAGTTGAGCTACCCGGTTGCCTACTTGAGTTGCTTGAGCAGTTTGACCTGCTTGACCTGCCTGTGTGTCTGCTTCAGTTGGGTGTTTATTTGCTTCAACTTTTTGTGAGCCTACTTGTCAATTGGACAGTTGTTTGAAAAGTATTCTCGAGCTTATATGCCACATCGAATGCTTAGTCATCAATTTGCCTTTCCAGCATAAGAAGTCTCTTTTTAGCGATGGCAAGGTAAATGTTTTTATTAAATGGCACTTTAATTTCAATGCCAAGTGACACATAGCTAGAGCCCTGTTTGTTTTATAGATAGCTTTATTACTTATATTTCTTATGGTACCTTCAAGATGAGAAGATGGCTATCGATTTATTTCGTGGCTCCTTATTATGAAGACGTTTTGTGGTGCAGTGACTTAATTCTGAAGATATCAGCTTCTATTATTCTCAGCAATAATTTCATGATATTGTAACACCTATGTTAACGTTTGAGGATGTGTTATTTGAAGGCGACTTCTTCAAAAGATACTCTTTGCTCTATGTAGGATGACTTCAATACTCTGGCTTGGTGGTTTTTGAATAAGTGAAAGGTTTATGAAAAATCAAAAATTCAGAGTGCTAGTTTTGGGTGGAGACTAAATAAAGGCGAATATTACGAGAAATTTGTCAAATATAATTTCAGAGGCTTGATTTCAAATTTTTGACTGGAGCGTCTAATTAGAGAAAATTTTATTTGATATTTTAGATGAATTCTATACTTGGCAGGGATGTTTCAAAGTTTGGTGCGATGCCTCATATTATTATTGGCAACGTTTTTGCTCTAACATTTTTTTGAAGACGGGGATGAATGTTTGGACATTGTCAGGTCAGTGGCTAGAGTTGTGTGCCTCTAAAAATGCATCGCATACTTTGCAAGGAGTAAATCATCCCTTTCTATTTTTTGACTATGATTATTATAAGCTCTGAAAGGCGGCTTTAGAAAATTAACAGAAATTTTAATTGAGGGCGGCTCCTTCAGAACATATTTGAAACAGTTTCTTTTTCTGGGTGATATGATTTAAATGTGGAGGCGGCTAGTGTAGTATTACTACTAAGTTTAATCTTTAAGTCATCAGATATTCAAATTTTTATTATGCACGACTCCTCTATCAGTTTTTTTTGGAGTAGCGACAATTTCATATTTTATCATCAAGTGGATCTTGAATGCGTGGGAAGGAAGTGAAGTCGTGGGTCCTTCTCTCCAATTATACGCGATACTCCATATTTATAATATGGTCAAAGTGAAGATGTTTTTTTAAGATATCGGCTTCTGCAATCTCTTATCGGGCCCTTCTAAGAGTAGTGTTTATTCCCTAACGTCAGTTACTTCTAGCAACACTTTTCTAAGTCGTTTTTGCTCAAGCAAACCAAACTTTCGACGTCAAAAATGTGCTTTCCAACCCGAGACGGAATGGGAGCTACCATATGACGGAGATATAAAGAAATACAATTGCGTATACAGAATGTAAAGTAAGACTGAGAGAAATGCTGACAGTACTACTGTTCAGCTTACAATGAATATTTAAATGCCTGCAAGATCAAGTATTAGAACTCTTCAAATTGCTGCAACAACAAGGAATCTTTTACAAAGCCTTTAATGATTTCCTAACACCAATCCAAGAAGGAGAATGCAGATTTCTCAAATCTGATTATGACAGACCTGCACTTTAAAATATATAACCAGCAACACAGATCCTTGTCAAAATGCTCATAACTCTCTCATTTCTCACCCAAATGATCTCAAATCTGATGCAATAGACCTTCAAAATGATGGCGCCTAACTTAGTAATAAGAAATGGCATCTAAAATTGGTTATTAATTACTAACACGAATCCCAAGGCACTCCAGAAAGTACGGCCTTCAAGGAATGACGAATTTGCATTATAAAATCATAAACTTCGTATTAAAATCTGCAAATATTCATGAAGGGGCACCTCCAACAGGGAAACACAATGAGACAATACCCAGAATGAGAATGTTTAAGATTTGAGACTTGTGAGCAGAAATATACATTCAGCAGTCATGACCAGCAACTCTGGAATTGACAGGAAATGATAAAACTCAACTACGAAGGATAGGAAACCAACTATAACTGAAAGACAAATCAATAACACTCAAACCTCTCAACTAGTTGCTGTCTTTCAAACAAGAAGAAGAGCCAAGCTAGGAGGCTTACATTCCTCGAAGCAATCCCAAAGCCAATCCGGCAGCATAACATTCCTGTAGACAAAAGATGATGAAAAGAGACCCAAAGGCTTCCTTTTATAATTTGCCGTTGACCTTCTCGAAACCCTAACCTTCTTTTCAGAGTCAAACCCTAATCCTCCAAAAGATGGCGTCCCTTTCTTCAAAGCTTCAATTTGACTTCTTTTAATTAAATTCATCACTTTAATAATGGCATCCAACTTAAGGCTTTAATTCAACCTTAATAATTATAAAAGAATCTCAATGATGGCGCCACCCTTAAAAGACCACTTTTTAAAACAACATTAAGTCAATAGACTAGGCCAAGGGGTAATATAACATTAAAATATAATGTTATTTAAGTGAAATGAACTTATCTCTTCGAAACTGCATCCTGAAGCCAAAATCTGAATAAACCAATTGAGTCGACTGAAGAGGAAAGTCAACTGTGCCGAGACCAAAAGGACCACTGCCAGAAATAGAATTTACTAAAAATAGTAAATTCCAGAAAGTGCTCAGAATGCCCAAAGAAACATATCACTGCGAAGCCCACAAAAAACCCAGAAGGAATCCGCAATTCGAACACCAATTCACGAGCAACCGCAACCCCCACACAAGAAACCCTAATCAAACTGTCCCAGTAGCCTACGGGTCTCCAGAATAGGCCAACGGTCATCAGGGAAGATCATGCTCGAGAAGGGGACATTACAATTGCATACTAGTGATTTGAAGTGTTAAACATCCTTTGTTTGAAAAGTTTTCTGATTTTAGACAGCATTTGAGCCTCACTATTCAAGTGGAGGCATTGTTTGAAATCTGTGTTGCAATGTTATCAGTTTTGATAAGTCTAGAATTGGTGCTTCAGCTACTGAAGTTGGTGCTTTAGTGTTTTCGGGGTTGGTGCTTTGAAGGAGGATTGGTGCTCACTAAATGAAATCGAAGTTGGTGCTTCGTGGAAGTTGGTGCTTCTAGTGAGTTGGTGTTCACTTATGTAATCAGGGTTGGTGCCCTTTGGAGATAAATAAAAGCAATATTTTGCCGTGGTTTTTTACCCGAAAGGGTTTTCCACGTAATCCTGGTGTTTATCTTGTTAATGGTGTTTGTTGATGCTCTTAATGCTCTAATTTCTGATTTACATGTTATATCTGGTTTAAAGTTTTAAAAGTTCTGAAATATTGTTTCACCCCCCCTCAATATTTCTTGTGTGCTCTTCAAAATCACCATCTGAGCTAGGCGACTTCATGATTTGAGTTATTTCTGCAATAGTTGATGAGTTTAAGCATTTCTGGGTCATCTTCGGTCATCTTTAGATTGCATACCAGCTGTTACAAAGTTATTTTTAGTCATACCAGACCTCCAACGTGCTGCTACAATCTTCTTTCAATCAAGGATTGAAGAGTATTCCATCAAGACTACCTAGGGTTTCATTCTTCAATCATTTGGCTAGGGTTTGGTCTACATTTTGACCATTTTGCACGTTGTATGTAATCTGATTTTCTAAATCAGACTATCTGATTGTAAGCTACAAACAATTCTCTATTGTAATCAGATTGTTCAATCAATACGAAGCTATCAGCATTTTCTGGGTATGCCATTCTCATGTTTTGATTGATTTAACTTCATCATTTGATATTTGTTTCATGTTATATTTGAAATTTTTCATCTACATGGTACAATAAACACAAGGAATAAAATTTTGCTGAGATAAGGTAGGCAGGCTTCTTACAATGTTGCTCTTCATGTTCTGATTTCTGATTTATATGGTTCATCTGATTTAAAGTTTTAAAAGTTTTGAAATACTGATTCAACCCCCGCCCTCCCTGTCTCAGTATTTCTTGTGTGCTCTTCAAATAGCTCATATATTCATAAAGAATATTTGCATTTTTCACTGAGTTGCTGAATCACACAGCCTTGAAAGCCACAGGGGATAGTCCAGCAAAGATCATCCAGGCCTTAAGTCTAACCAAGGACAGAATAATAACTTATTAAACATATAAACATGTCTAAATTTGATATTGAAAATTCACTCACAGAGAAAATCAAGCTAAAATCAGAGCAAAAAATGAAAACATCAAGCAGACTATGAAACCATCCCCTCAAAGCCAAGGGGTTGTAATAAATATAGGCCCCTGCAAAGGAACTTGTCAAGACAACCTCTATTAAAGTGACAACCAAAGGTTGAGAAAGATCAAAAACAACTCATAAAGAAAGGCCAAGCTTGAAAGCTATGAACAGATACAAATACTTTAGACTGTGATGCTCAAGGTTGCTCAAAGCTCAAATCATAGACTGCAATAAGTATAAGTATGCCCATTTTTGGGAAACATCATGCAGTGGAGAATATCAAAGCAATTTCATATTCATAAGTTCAATGTAAAGGCCAGGGTGATTTTAGTTAACATTCTTCCCTATTGCTAAAGAGCAATGTTGCTATAACCTAACTAAATAGATTAAGCTAAACTCAAACTATGTACAAGAAAAATAGTGGACGATGGAGGAGGAGACTCAATCATAACCAGTAGGAAACAGTCACTAGATTGAACCAAACTTTTTAATATCAAACTCAAGCTGCCACATGTAAGCATTTTAATTTGTGTTTTGCAAGACAACAATGTGAGAGCATAATTCTCTCTTCAAATTCAGGGGGGAAATTCCCTGAGATCTAAACTAAACCTAAACTTAAGCTAAACAGGACCCAAACTAAAAATTGTAGAGAAGACATACAAATGTATACACAATACAAGATTCACTAAGGGGGTTTTACATAAATGAAAATGATTGCATGCCTTTTTTTTGTCTCAAATACATGTGCCAGACGGTTAACAGCCATGCCTTGCAAACTGGATTTTTAAATATTTAAAGAATGAAACAACTAACTTAAACACACAAATGACACCTTCTGGATGGTTAAAACAAAGACCAATTATTCAATGCAAACAAAATTAAAGGAATAACAACACATAGGTGACACACAGTTCCATGAATTAAATAGTTAGGTTGTATACAAAGCCACAACCTAAGTAAATAGATAATCCCAATACAAAGCTTGCTAGCAAAATCCACTTCCATTTCAATTAATGGAATTATGAACACACATTCAAGTTTCAACAACAACTTCAACTTGAACAACTGTTTCTAAAGCACAATCATAGAATCCCCTATACTCATGAATGT
The DNA here is from genome assembly GCA_007258455.2 of Sequoia sempervirens. NCBI lineage: Eukaryota > Viridiplantae > Streptophyta > Pinopsida > Cupressales > Cupressaceae > Sequoia > Sequoia sempervirens. The sequence continues at coordinate 25,328 of VDFB02368362.1, forward strand.
CTTTTGTCCAAGGCACTTGTTTATAAGTTTCAAATGCCCAATAATTGGTGATGAGGGCCACTTTATACCATATTTGAGCCTTTTTCCTATACCATTTAACCCATTTTCATATTCCATTTCTATTCCATTTTACCACCTTTTGCTACATATGGTTAAATATATATATATAAGTAATAATCAATATAATTTTAGATAAAATATGTGAATAATAAATATTAGATTGTATATTTGCTACCATTATGTTAAGAAAATAAATCCTACAACATGAGCAGGAGAATGCAGATTTCCTATTGCCCGCGGATGCAACTACTAGCAAATTAATTCAAATTATAAACATTATTAAAGCAATTATGTTCTCATAAAATATTTTGGTTATCTAATTATAACCAAATAATATTTAGTTTCAATTATGTGGAGGAAATTTTCTCACGCCAAAAACAATATTTTGTTTTATTGTAACTATGAGCTAAATAAGCTCCTCCATTTTAGGCTGATCTGTTATCAATAGCTAAACAATTCAATGTAAACCATTGGTTTCAAACTACGAAATTAAAGGCAATGACAAAATGGAGGACGTGAGAATAACAAACAGCAAAAATCTGTTTCACGTCCCATATATTATATGTACAGAGATGGGCGTGAGAAGGTGGCTGCAGAATATAGGCAGGAAATAGTGAAAGGCGGACTCTGTATCATTTTTCATAAATAAATCAAACTTCACGCATGATCAAACCCGTGTAGAATAGTGCTTTGTATTCCATCACTTGGTGGACTGAGGAGGCAAGGCCCACTTCTTAGAACGTCAGTGATTTCTATAATTTTTAATTTTAGTAATGTGTGTTTGATTTTCACTACATAGTGTTTCATTATGAATTAGTGATTAAGTGTGATTGTTGTTGCATTATTATTATTTGTAATCTGATTATCATTTATTATTGAGTGAGATTTATTGATATTTTGTCAAGTTATAATTCATTGATTAAAATGATTTAAACTGCAAGTTACTTGTATTCTGGAATTAACACAAGATACTGTCACTGTTACTGTGCAAGCTGTAACAATTCCTATCGCAGGTAACAGTTCCTGACGCAGTTCCTATCACACTTCCTGTCATAAAGGCAGAATAGTAAAGTTAAATCAGATTTTCACTTAGGAAGCTCCTGTGTATTTTAGCTGCATTTCATCCACACCTACCTCACTACCTACAGCCCTTGTGCATATAGCCACGACATCTTTTACAAATTTATGCTCCCAAATTGACACTTAGACCAAGCTGAATCTATTTATTTATCCCTCTTATTTTTTACTCCAGTATTGGCCTCTCACTTGGGATTTTAAAATAATCTTTATTTCAATCCCAAAAAGCAAGCTTTAAAGCAAAACATTTAAGGTTGTTAAAAAGATAGAAAGAAAGAAACTTTAAAGCAAATCTATTCTAAATGACTAATAGAAATAAATACACCTAAAATTGCCTCTCCTCCTTCCCCCAAAAAATAGAACACATCTAGAATAGACTCAAAAAAATACTGAAATCTTAATTTGCATATAGAGAAAAATCTTTAAGTTTTAGTGTTTCAATCATGGCTTCTTACTTTCATGTCCAACTAATCTAAGTATGGCAACACCTTTTGTGTTTGGAAACATGGCCAACTTGAGCAAATAATACACCCAATAAAGAATTCCATTGGTATTCAACATAGGAGGAGCTTTTTGGTGTTTTCACCAACTTGGACAAACTTGGCAAAGATCTATGGTGTTATGGCCATGCTAAATGTGAGTTGGCATAAGCATTGAGTGCCTTAAGCCATTTAAAGTGCACACCTTAGTCATATATGTCGTCTCTTTTCACCAAAGAAAAATTATTTAGTGGCTTAACCACTCTAAATGTGTGCCCTAGTTCATGAAGAGTTTTTAAACACCGAAGTCAATTTTGCATTCCAAACAATCAGTTCACTCATGGCATTTTTCCAAGTTTGCATACCTTTATGTCACTTGAACCAATTTTACCACCTTGGCCAGAACTTTGAACTGCTTTTGCCACGTTTTTCATGTTAGGTGGAATTCTTGTACACTTAAGCAAACTCTATGTTAGGCAAAATATCCTTCACTTGCACCACTATTAAGACCTAATGCCAAAGTGTAATGTCCCCTTCTTAGTAGCCACCTAGATATTATTTTAGCCTTTATTTATTCCCAACGGCTAAAAGGAGAAATAAGGGAATAAAATATTAAATTAATTATTTGTAAAGTTATCTCAAAAATATAATATCATAAGATGACTATATTTAATTAATTTAATAATAAAGTGACTAAAAATAAAATAATATCAAAAAGTCACTTAAGGGAATAAAATAATATTTTATTCTAGAAGCTTCTTAAAGGTGATTGTGAATTCTTTATAAGGAGCTTATTGGAGACTAATTGTCATATCTTGAGTTTGCATATTCACATACCAGCATTGGTGAAGCTTGAATGCTTGAATTGACTGAGGATTTGAAGACTCTAAGGTACCAGTTTCAATTGTGAAATATCAATCCTAGCTGGAGTTGAGAGAGGGAGATAATTCAGTTTTCTTCATTAGTGCAAAATTTTGTGGCCAAGGGCCAAATTTTGGAGATTTGATTTGGGTGTCATTTGCAGTTTGTGAAGAGATTTTTGCAGCATAGAAGCCATTCGATTTTGTGGACATTTAGGACAAGGTGCAAGAAAAGAACTGATTCGATTTGTTATTTCTGGCTGCCATAAATTCGTGGGAACTTTGGAAGGCTGGGCGCTCATGAAAGGTGATGCGATTTTGGACTAAGAGGCCAACTAAAATCAGAGTATGCTCTTGAAGTTTTCGCTGGGCATCCAGGAATCTGATCGAAGCATTGGGAAATCTGTAGATGGTGTCTTCTTGAAGGATCGAGCATTTTCTTGATGGCTGCCACTTTATACCAGGTTCCATATTTGCATATGTATTTGCATTGGAATGTCAATACACTACAGTAGTTATTCACTGTCTTAAACAGTGAATTGATATTGCAAATTTCAGTTAATTGTGCATAGCTCAGTCGCTGTCCTGAGGCAGCATTATTGCATTGTAATCTTCAGTCAATTATAGTCAATTCGATGTAAGAAAAAGGCATGTTATTGCATATAAGTGAAGTCTGATATTGGTGTCAATTATAGCATTGTAGTCTCATTTGCAAATATCAAATCAAGGAGTTGAAGTTGGCTGCAAATTGTTTGTCATAATGTCAAGTTGCTGTACCTTCATATCACCTTAAGTAGTTTGCATGCTAAATGTTTGTTAAAATGCCTATTAGTTGTAGTTGCCATTGTCAGTCATTTATATGCATTTGAAAATACAAAAACAGCTTGCATATCATTCCTACTTCATTAGTGGCCATCTTGCATTATTAGAAAAGCATTCAAACAACATTAATCAATCAAAACCAAAAAGAAACAAACTGAAAACCATTACCAGCAAAACAGAAGGTTGCAAGACAAGTGTTTGTCAAGATTCCTAAGGCAGAAATTCAGGGGTTTATGATCAGAATTTGCAAGGCACTTTACACAAAGCGTTCAAGGTGTAAGAGCAGTCTTGCATCAACCAAAAACATTTTTCTTTCACATTTGCTTGTTTGTTTGTTTATAGGTTTAAACTAACATTCCAATCATTATTCATTCACTGCAACTTGTGGTTTTCACCACACAGGCACATTCCATTTCCCAACTAATTCACAACAATATCACAGTTCTAATCCAAACTCACTATTTCTAGTTTACAGCAACCATTCAATCTTTGTGGCAAACCTAGGTTATATTTCCAAGCCCATTGGTCCCAAGGAGGTTCATGGTATGAATGACATCAAGATCCAATGCATATTCCTCATTGCATTCATTCCAAAAGGTTCTCTTCTACACATTTCCAAGATACATGTTTCATGAAACCTCAAGCTTTGCATCAACTTGCAACTGACCTGGATCATTCTCGATGCTAAGGCTCACTATTTAAACACCAATCAAGATCATATGGAAGAAGTTAGTCAATTGTTTTTAGTAAACAACATATCCTAGTTCATATAATGATTGGGATTTTGATGGCAAAACAATAACTTTAAATTGAATTATCCTATAAGAATCGTGCAATTCGCACATGGTTGTTCCCATATCTCTTAATTGGATCCTCCGGCCATCACTAAATCAAGACTCCAAGCAAAACTTTGTGACACTTATGCCACCTTCCCAAACGATGGGTGGAAATCCTGATCACTTAACCACATTTTTTCTAGAGGGCAGACAAGTTTGGTGGATTAACCAATCCAAAAGTGCACCCATCTCATATGAAGCAAAACTTTTAAAATTCACTGTCAAGGCAAATATTATTGTATTGGTGGGTACTTTATTGTACTCTTGCCATGCTTAAGATGCAAACAAAACATTAACCCACCTATGCCAAGGCAAAGATATTGGATACTTAAGCCAACTTTCCAAATGCTAGGCAGACTTTTTAGATGGTTGAGCCATCACAAAAGTGCACCCAAGAGGAGTTCACATCACTCATTGCCATCCTTTGTGTTGGCTATCAAACATGTTTATCCACAAATCATAAAAAATGGCACCAAAACCTAATGCTAGGGAATGTGTCAACAAAGGTAATGAGTAAGGCTTATACTCAAACAACAGCATGAATGAGCAAGTTCTTGTGAGTGGGTATACTCACCTTCAACTTTGGGATTAGATAGACCCCAGAGGGTGTTCCTAGAGTTATCCTAAACAGGTAAATCAACCACAATAATGAAAAAATACTAAAACATTCAACAACCATAACTAGTACCAAAGTGGGTATACTCACCTTCAACTTTGGGATTAGATAGACCCTAGAGGGTGTTCCTAGAGTTATCCTAAACAGGTAAATCAACCACAATAATGAAAAAATACTAAAACATTCAACAACCATAACTAGTACGTGTTAGGCACCAAAACTTGTCACTGAACCTATTGTCATGTCCCCTTTTGAGCTAAGGAAATAAAACTATATAACTTAAGGTGTTGATACAACTCTATGTTATAGCTTTGCAAAAAAGGCGACTTACTTTTTATTATTAAAATAAGGATCCTAAAAGTGATATTAAAAAAAAATTTAAAAGAGAGCCTAAAGCTATGACAAAAAGATGTCACTAGAACTAGGGCCCAATAAAAATATTAAATTATAAAGAAAAGGAGATTCTAGGGACTTTTAGGAGGCTTAAATTAATAAATAAAGGATTATAAAAGGAGGAGCTTGGGTAGGGAAAAGATCATTCTGAATATTTGATATATTTGATTTCTCCAATAGCTTGGACCTTATGTTCATCTATTTGCTCCCAAGGACAAAAACCGTTGGTGTGCAAGTGGTTTAGAGGATGAAAACCCTCTTGTCTATAGAATTGATTCCATTTAGGGATCACATTGGTGTTGTATGTTCAGTTTCCTTTGGTGTTTGGTGTTTGGTGTCTAGGTTTTTATAGATTTTGTTAAGTTTCAGTATAGTTTTAAGTTCGGAGGAGAACATCTTTATTTTTATTTTCTGCAACAGTGGGCCATACAACTACAATACCACGCTATGGTTTCAAAGGATTATTTAAAGGATTTGAAGACTCCAGTATACAGATTGGTGTTGAAGAATTCTAGATTCCTAGTCTAGTAAAGATATATCTATTTATTTGTTGAGGGTTTCAGTTTGCAGATTTTAGGGAATTTGATATCGCAATTTCTGTCATATTATACCGGTTGTACCTTCATCCACCAAGCAGTGCCCCTTATTTGTGAAATTGTGTTGTTGTACCAATACAGAGCAGAAATATGGCCTGTGGTAATAAAAGGACTGAGGAAGCTGCCATACAAATTTGTTGCCAGCCATACCTAATGAAGGCTGTGTTAAATTAGTGATCAGATTAAATGCACAGAAAATTAATTCAAAATCAGACACAATAACACAGCAGATACCCTGGGAAAACCCTCCTCTTGAGGGAGAAAAACCCAGCAACAATATATCACTTATATATTGAATTATCAATAAATGCCTCCTTTACAAAGAGGCCGATGTTAAGGCCAAGAATGAGCACCACAAACTGATACTAACACAGCAATGAAGTAACTTCGCCTTCAACAAAATATCGATCTGCTCTATATTGTATTTCTTCTTTTACTCTTGCTCGCACTTGAGAATATCTAACTATATGAACAAATGAATATGAATGCATTAGAGATCGAATGGCTCCTTTCTTATATACAATTCGAATGAGGAGACTTCAATAGATGCGTCCTTTCAAGTATGATGTCGGCCTCCATGAAGTGTGACGACTTTCCAATATAATTGCCGATTAGAGATGAGTCAGCCTTAATAAACAAATATTAAATATCATACAATGAAAGACGTGTCTCTTTATAAAAATCGCTTTTCAATTTAAATAGCCAATAGGCTAATATTTGAATTGTCTTCATCGCGGGCTTGGAAGTAGAAGCCCGATGTTGTAAGAACATCAACACTCTCTCTCAGCTAGGGATGATACTTCCAACTGCACAAGACATATCACCTCATCGTGATGTCTACCACAATGGCTACAACCAAAAGTGGAAAAAAAGAATATCACCTCAACATGATATCAACCATAATGGCTAAAACCATATATGGCATGTACAAGTGTTCATCACTTGCGTGATGTTGTCACCTCAACATGACTTTCACCATGGCTCTCCCAGAGGGTGAAACACAAGTACACAAAAAATCATCACGGACTCTCTCACGTGATGATGTCATGGAGTCACACACATGACATCCACCATGACTCTCTCAGAGGGTGGAAACAAGGGCTTTCACCTCAAATCTCAAAGAGAAATGCATTAACAAGGGATTTCACCTCAAGCTTCTCTCACAGAGAAGAACTCAGTAAACAAGGGATTTCACCTCGAACTTCTCTCGCAGAGAAGAACTCATTAAAACAAGGCTCACTGAAGCTGAGACTCTTTCTCAATTAAGGCTGGATTCTCCACCATATCAAGCTTATCTTGAAAGTACACAAACTTCATTCTGGAGAGAGGCCTGGTGAGAATGTCTGTCGTCTGCTCATCAGTGTTGATATACCTTAGCTAAATAGCCTTCCTCAATACCATATCTCTAATATAGTGGTATTTTATCTCAACATGCTTGGTTTTGTCATGAAACACAGGATTGACAGAAAGCTTCACGCAACTCTGGTTATCACAATGAATGATAGTAGGCTCCATTGATTGTCCAAACAATCCTGCAAGGAGCTTACGAAGCCATACTGCTTCCCAAGTTGCAATATACTCTGCCTCCGCTGTACTCAATGCCACAGATGACTGCTTCCTGCAGCACCAAGATATCATAGCAGAACCCAAACTGAAGCAACAACCAGAGGTACTCTTCCGATCTGTGACACAACCTGCCCAATCAGAATCAATATAACCATGCAACTCCAAGTCAGCATCTGAAGAATATCTCAACCCATATCCAACTGTGCCACGCAAGTATCTCAAGATATGTTTAGCTGCAACAAGATGTATCTGTCTTGGTTCACAAATGAACTGACTAAGTGCACTCACAGCATAACAGATATCTGGTCTAGTGTTAACTAGATACATCAAGGACCCAATCAGTTGTTTGAACATTGTAGGATCCACCAAGTCTAAACTAGCTACAGCCTCCTTCAATTTATGTAGGTTGGTCTCCATAGGTGTAGACATGGATTTGCAATCCATCATACCAAACCTCTTAAGTACATCAATGGTGTACTTCCCTTGACTTAGGATCATTTCATCTGGTTTCTGCCAAACTTCTAAGCCAAGGAAGTAGTGCATAAGTCCAAGGTCTTTCATCTCAAACTCAGAGGCCAACTCTTTCTTACATTTGATGATCAAGTGCTCTTCTCCAATAAGTATCAAATCATCAACATATAAAACCAAAATCAATGCTTCAACATCAATTACCTTAAAGTATAGATTAGAGTCAGCATCATTCTTCAAGAAGCCCAAGCTTGACAGGTAACGATCAATTCTTTCATACCATGCACGAGGAGCCTGCTTAAGACCATACAAGGCCTTCTTCAGCTTGCAAACATGAGACTCCTTCCCATGTACCTCGAACCCATCAGGTTGCTCGATGTAAACTTCTTCCTCGATCACACCATTTAAAAAAGTTGTCTTCACATCCATTTGATGAATCTTCCATCCTCTAGATGCAGCAATGGCAATGATGGTCCTAACAGAAGTGTAGCGAGCAACAGGAGCAAATGTTTCTTCATAATCAACTCCCTCTTTTTGTGAAAACCCACGAGCCATGAATCTTGCCTTGTACTTCTCTATGCTCCCATCAGCTGCATGCTTGATCTTGAAGAGCCATTTCGAAGATACCACAGATTTGCCTTTGGGTCTAGGGATAATGTTCCAAACATCATTCTTGAGAATTGATTGGTACTCCTCTGACATAGCATCTCTCCAAACCTGTTGACTGCAAGCTTCCTCCACACTAGAAGGCTCAGATTCAATAATCAGACTCATCAAGGCAGCATAACTAGAGAACTTATGTGACCTTTTACTTTCTCTGAATGTACCTCTAGGAGCTGCGAACCTCTCAGCCTCTTGCATAGTTTGCCTAGCCCAAAGAGGTCTCTTTCTTCTAATCACATATCGGTAGGCCCATCAGTAGGTTCCAAGGGCTCAACTGGATCAACATCTTCCTTCAGTTCGGAAGTCTCCCTCTAAATCTCAAGAGTATGGTCAACTTCCATATCCTGAGAGGCTCATCACAGTCAATCTCCACATGAGTTCCCTTGGATCTTCTAAATGCAACATCTTCCTCGAATATGACATCTCTACTGATTTCAATCAACTTCTGACCTGGAACATATATCCTATAGGCTTTTGATGTCTCACTGTAGCCTACAAATATTCCCTTCTTCCCAAAAGGCTCCAACTTAGTTCTCTTTTCTTTTCGAACATGAATATAGACAGGACATCCAAAGATCTTCAAATGAGTAACCTCAGGCTTCTTCCCTATGAAGGCTTCTTTTGGAGTCATATTCTCCAAGATCTTGTGAGGACTTCTATTCTGAACATATACTGCAGTCCTAGAAGCTTCTGCCCATAAGAAGGTTTGCAGATCCTAGTCATGAATCATGGCTTTTGCTGCTTCCACGATCGTCCTGTTCTTTCTCTCTGCAACACCATTTTGTTGAGTATTATAGGGAACACAAAACTCCCTCTTAATCCCAGCATCAACACAGAAATTTCGAAAGCTACCAGAGGTGTATTCTCCTCCATTATCAGATCTGAGGATCTTGATTCTCTTACCGGAAAGATTCTCTACAAGAGCTTTGAACTCCTTGAACTTTCTAACACTTCCTCAGACTCTTTAGTTTTCAAAAAATAAATCCAAGTCTTTCTAGAGTGGTCATCAATAAAAAGAACATAATACAAGAAACCACTTGAAGAAGGAACAGACATAGGTCCACATAAATCAAAATAAATAAGGTCTAATATACACTTAGATCTACTTTCTCTACTGTGGAAAGGAGCTTTTGAATTCTTACCCATAGCACATCCTTTGCAAGTTCCTTCATGCTCTTGATTGAACTTAGGAAGTCCCGTGACCATCTTCTCCATGATAGGTAAGGCTCGGAAGTGAAGGTGAGCTAATCTTCGATGCCACAGATCACATAGGCTTCAAGAATCATGAACTAAAGCTTGAAGAGGATGCGTACATAGCCTATAGAGGCTTTCATGTCTAACACCAATTACTTGAACATCCTTGAAACTAGAATTCTCCATCCACACAAGAACTTTTCCTTTGGAGAAGGCAACTTGATATCCTTTATCTTCTGGAGCTGAAATAGAAATAAGATTGTGCTTGATTCCTGGAACATAAAGAACATCTCTCAACTAAAGTGTAATGCCAGAATCCAAATGAAGAGTAGAGGTCCCAATCCCTTTCATGGAGTAACCAGCATCATCTCCGATAATAACTTGTTCGGAAGAATCTTTCTCCACCAAACTTGATAAGTGCTCCTTAAATCCAGTAATGTGTCGAGAAGCACCACTATCAATCAGCCAAGTGTTGGTATTTGTAGGTACATTGCTTGACAATGCCGAGTAGAACAAATATTCATATGTATCCTTCTGCGGAGAAGCATCATCAACATCTGCAACGGTGGCTTGTTGCTTACGTCTAGTTGGACAATGCTTAGCAAAGTGGCCAAACTTATCACACCTAAAGCATTGAATCTTGGACATGTTTCTCTACTTCTTGGAGGCGGGTGTGTCATCATTTCCCTTATCTCGATTCCTCTTGAAGAACCCTTTATTTCCATCTTTTCCTTTCTTCTTTGAAGCATGGGAGGCGAGAACATGAATATCTTCATTCTCTGAACTTTGACCAATGCCTCTAGCCACCAACCTTGACTCTTCTTGAATGGAATCGGCCCTCAAGCGATCAAACTTAGGAAGTTTGGATCTTGCACTGATTCCTTGAATGTAGGACTCCCATGATAATGGAAGACCATTGAGAGCAAGCATGGTCAAGTCCTTATCTTCAACCACATGACCAATTGTAGAGAGCTGATCTCTCAATTCTGAAATCCTTATGAAATAGGCAATCACTGTTTCTCCTTTCGCCATCTTCACATGGTGTAGTTGTTGCTTCAGTGCAAGTGTCTGGCTGGTGTTGTTGATTTCGTACATCTCCTCCAATGTTTTGAACATATCCCTTGCCGTCTTCAACTTGGAGACAATCAAAACAATATGTTCTTTGAGAGAATCAACCAACAACTTCTTCGCCTTGATGTCTTTCTTCCTCCATTGCAACTTCTCTTCTTCCTCTTTTGGTTCAGGAACCTTGGTCTCCACAAACTCAGCCAAATCATTTCCTTCCAAGGTGAGCATGATCCTAAACCTCCATGATATATAGTTGGATGCTCCCTCGAGTCTATCCTCAATCTTCAAACCGTTCACCATCTTGACTAAAGTAGAGATAGAAAAAGAAATATAACGAAGAGAATAGAGTATCGCTGTGAGAACAAATCTGATCACGATCTTTCTAAACCAGCTCTGATACCATGTTAAATTAGTGATCAGATTAAATGAACAGAAAATTAATTCAAAATCAGACACAATAACACAGTAGATACCCTGGGAAAACCCTCCTCTTGAGGGAGAAAAACCCAACAACAATATATCACTTATATATTGAATTATCAATGAATGTCTCCTTTACAAAGAGGCCGATGTTAAGGCCAAGAATGAGCACCACAAACTGATGGTAACACAGAAATGAAGTAACTTCACCTTCTACAAAATATCGATCTGCTCTATAATGTATTTCTTATTTTACTCTTGCTCGCACTTGAGAATATCTAACTATATGAACAAATGAATCTGAATGCATTAGAGATCGAATGGCTCCTTTCTTATATACAATTCGAATGAGGAGACTTCAATAGATGCGTCCTTTCAAGTATGATGTCGGCCTCCATGAAGTGTGACGACTTTCCAATATAATTGCCGATTAGAGATGAGTTGGCCTTAATAAACAAATATTAAATATCATACAATGAAAGACGTGTCTCTTTATAAAAATCGCTTTTCAATTTAAATAGCCGATAGGCTAATATTTGAATTGTCTTCATCGCGAGCTTGGAAGTAGAAGCCCGATGTTGTAAGAACATCAACAGGCTACTGGTGTAGGAGCACCTAATGGACTATATGCCTCCATGAGGCCAATATGTAAATAAGAGTTTAGGAATGCTTGGGGTCATTTAATAAAGTCTTTCAAGACCATTACAAGGTGTTTAAGTCATTAGATGAATGTTTAGATAGGTTGTAAGGTTATTGTACCCAATTTGCAAAAATTGAAAAAATGTTGTCAAAAGAGGTCTACAATAGGATTTTGGTTTAGTATTGTTAATTTCTTGTTGTAATAAGGACCAAGAGGCCACATTAGTCATGTTATAGGTCTTAGATAGTTGATTTGAGTCCATTTCTCAAATATTGCAAAAAGTGTAAAAAGTTGTCAAAAATGTAATGCAAACTTGCAAAAATGCAAATATCGGAATACTAAGGGTCAAGTCATGTAAAAGGTCATTGTAGGTGGTTGATACTGATTGAAATTCATTTGTAACATCTATTTATACCATCCATCCATCGTTTGAAGGGTGGTGGTAAAGAATTGAATGAAAAATGATAAGTTTCACCATAATTTTCTATTATTTCTAAAACGTTTTTTGTTGTTTCTTTGCCTTGTACGGAATTGTACGGGCAGATTATTGTTACAAATATTATTTCTCTCTTTAGTTAATGGTCAATAGTTAATGTATTTAGTCTGTCTGTTGTAGTAGGTAGTTAGAAGTAGGTCATTTCTTAAATGACTACAGTACTTTGTAACTTCCATATAATGTACTCTTTCTTGAGTAATTGACATTACATTTTAACCAGTTCACTTTCTAAACATGGTATCAAAGCTGTGGTTGCTTGTCTGGGTTTGACTCCCTCATGGGAGGCCCAAGATCTTGGGAGGGCGTTTTTTTTTCTTTTTTTTCTTTTTTTTTAAATTTGTGGGTATCCAATCACGTCTGTGTATTTTCTCTATTGAGAAACTCGCGATTTCTGCATAACCCCGTGTTTTTTCTGCTCCTTGCAAGTATCGAGGGTTTTGGATTCTTGAAAGCGTTTTTGAAAAACGCGTCTGAACTCGAGGGCATTCTCCCGCGCGACGTGTCTTCTGCATCTTTTTTGGACGCATCGTTTCTCTTTGAGGGTGCCATTTTTCTGGTATTCTGTGGAACCCGCGATGGCCTTTCAACATTCTACAAGCACGCAACGGTTGTTTCTACCTGCGTTTTCAACAAACCCACGCATCTCTCACCATTTTTTAGCGTGATTATTTCGCGCAATTAAGAACGCGTTTTTAGAATAGAAGACCTCAACCCGCATTTTTCTTTTAGACCTTCTGCTGCAAATATTTGAGCATCATTTCTAGACTAGTTTTTGAGGGGTTCGAGCGGCGTTTTCCTCTTTTTCAAGGCACGATTTGAAGTCTTTGTTTTTGCAAAGGTCATTTGTTTTTAAGCCCACGTCAGCTTCTGACCTTCTTGCCTCTACAACTCGTGTGCGTCTGCAACCAACGACGGGTCTTCTTTTTGACAACGAACTTCTCTTCAGAACCAGCGCCGACTCCCTATCCACGATTCGCCAAAAATCGTGATTTGTCTCTGCGGATTGGCTCTCCTCTGATCGTGGCTAGGGTTTCGGCAAGGTTTTCTGCAAAAATTTTATGGCTTCGTTTTCTGAGGATTGCATATTGTTTGTGGCTAGGGTTTGCAAAAATCCTTTATTTTCAATCTATCGTTTGTTTGCTTTGAATATCAAATTTTTCTGGGTTTTTCAAAAAAAATTCTAGGTCTTCTTTAAAATTTTCTGGGTTGGTTTTAATAATTTTTTCCTTAAAAATTATTTTTGGGGTTTTATAATTTTTAGCCCTTAAAAATTATTTCTAGGTGGGTTTTAAATATTTTTCCCTTATAAAAAAATCGGATTTTTGGGTTTTAATATTTTTTCCTAAAAAAAAAAAAATAGTTTATTTGATAGATTTTAATATTTTCTTTCCTTAAAAAAATCTATATGGGTTTTCATAATTTTTTCCCTTTAAAAATTTCAGGAGGGTTTATAATTTTCTCCTCAAAAATTAAGAGTTTTTCCTGTATACCCTAGTCAAGGTTTCTGTTGTTCGGGAGGGCTCTTTGTTATTTGATTTTTACCGTTTTTTCCAAAAAAAAAAAAAACGATGATTTGTACTCTTGGGTTTGGCGGTTTTTTCCTCAAAAATAGTGATTTGTTGCAGTTAGTTTTTTGGTCGCACCTGGGGTTGTTGGGCGAACATCTGCACATCTATCTTCTTGCAGTATGTTTTGGGGCATCGTGCTCATCTACAAAAGTTTCGACGATTTGTTGTTTTATCCTCAAAATCATGGCAGTTGTTCTCGGTGTATCTCCGGTTCCAGGGAGGGACAGCTCTGTTACCCAACGTCAGGTTGGACGTTTTGTGATGACTTTTGGTCAACAATTCTGCAGATTCTGGGAGGGTTGGTGGCAGACTCTTCTCAAGTGGCAGAGTCAGTGGCTAGTTCATCTCTTGTTGCAAAGCTATCTAAAGAAGGGGCAGCCTTCTCTGTTTTTTTCTGGACATTTTTTTGGTACTCTTGGTCATTAACATTCGGCAGATCCAAGGAGGGTTTCAGCAACAACAGAGCGTTTTGAAGAATTTGTGACCAAAAGATCTGCAAATTGTTTTTTGTAGGCTAGTTAGATGATTGACCATTAAGGGAGGGTGTTAAGAAATATTATTTCTCTCTTTAGTTAATGGTCAATAGTTAATGTATTTAGTCTATCTACTGTAGTGGGTAGTTAGAAGTAGGTCATTTCTTAAAAGACTACAGTACTGCTACAGTACTTTGTAACTTCTATATAATGTACTCTTTCTTGAGTAATAGACATTACATTTTAACTAGTTCACTTCTGAACAATTATGGTACAAAAACGATTGGAGGTGAAATCCCTGTGAGTCTTCATTCAAATGCCACCGATTTGGTTGAATTTCTTGAAGGTATGAAGAAGTTATGACAATTTTACACCAGGCAGGTAGATTCAGATTTGCACAGGGCAGCAAGCAATAAAAATTGCATATCTTTCATTTTAACCATTAGAAATTGGTAAAAACTTGCATGAAGGTCTGTTTTAAGGTTATGAACGATTTCCCGTTGGTTTCATTGACTTTGGAGAAGATTTGGATGAGTTTTGAAGAAGCCCTAGGCTGTCCTCAGTGAAGTTTATTGGGTTTTTGTTTTAAAATTGTTGGCTATATGTAGGGTTTTGATAGAGCTAAAGTATTTGAGATTGGAAATCAATTTGGATGTCATTTGCAGGCATATTCCAAGGGTTATTTGGGTGATTGGAGGTGTTTTGAAGGGTCAAGAAGTGGTTTGTGTTTTGTTTTCTGTTTTGGTGTGTTGAAGCAAGGGTTTGTGAAGAGAAAAGTGAACTTGAAATTAGAGAACAAACAAATAATGTTCTGAGTTTTGTTAGATGAGATTGAGATAAGTTGTTTTCATGCTCTAGCATTGCACCAGCTGCTGTATAGATTTAGGGGCCAGAATGTTAATTTGCAGGCTATCACATAACTCAGCTCAGCAGTTGAAAGATTCACAGCATCTATATAAGGTTGCCATACAGATATTAAGGACTGCAGCTCACATACCTTGGTCAAGACTGATCAAACAACATCTACAGAAGTATCCTAAGCACTGTACAAGGTCCACACTATCTTCTGTAGCTGCCATATAGCTCTACAACCCCAAACATTATTTTTTTGTTTTTTTTTATTCTCTCCAACTGCTGTATGAAGGTTCTGTGTTTTGTTTTCTGATTTGTTTGTTTGAAGTTCTCATATGCCATTCATGATATAAAGATGTCAAATGATATATAACAGTTTGCAAAGGAAACATACAAGAAAATTGCTAGGAAAATAACATTCATTCCCTTCAATAATCAGATTTTTTCAATGACAATAAAGTGTAAATTTTACAACCATAATATATCAGATTTTAAGAAGACTTCAGACCTGGAACACGTAACATAACAGCAGCATATAGGGTTCCTCAACGCAACGCACAGCATCATGAAATCAACCCTTTATCTCCTTGTTTGACCACGTCAGAAATCCCTATGTATGAAGCTTCTAGGCAGCAGTTAGGCCTTCTTCAAAAGACACGTACAGCACCAAGGGTTGTGATCACAAATAATATGTAAGGCTTGCTGAAACATCCTTCTTTATATCCCAAAATGACTGAGCAAACTCCTCCTGCATAGGCCTACCCAATTGATGAAACACCCAGTGAAGGGCAATGCTCCTCAAGAGATCGACTTGACCTTAAAATTCATTCTCAGCTTCCAAAAATACAAATAATAGCTTGATGGAATCGCCCTAGAGAGAGACATTCATTGATACAATACCCATCTTGAAATCTCATTCCATTTCTGAGCTATGAGCAAAAAGGTGAGTTCAGGTCCCAAAAATTAATGCCCAGAAATTGATTTGAAACACACCAAAATCACAAACAATCCACTCCAAACTAAAAGTAAGCAAATCCACACCAAAACCAAACAGAAATCTCCTCAAAAGAACTGGAAAATCTTCATCTTTTTCACCTAGATGTGACTCCTGATTGAAACCACCATTCACCAACTTGAGCAGGTCTTTCACTGTCGAAACTAGCCTTGGATACTGAGGGTTTTCGTCCTCAATCCCATTCTTAGACCCTCTGGTAGCAAACCAGCAGCATCTCTGTAAGTCATCACAATCATCCATGAAGAAAAGAGCTTGAAAAATGAACTTTTAAAAGTTCTCCAAATTAGGGCGACCAAGCTCAACCCCTAAACCCACGCCACTTTTGAAATATTTGCTTTTGATTTAAAATAAATCTCAAACCCAAACATTAGCTTTTTATTTTAATTTTCACTCATCTCCTTGCTTGGGCGTCCACACCTTATCTAGCCTTCAAAAGCGTTTTAGATGACTTACTATTTTTAGAAAGTACTAAAAATAGTAAGTAGCGCCAAAAAAACTCGAGCCGGAGAGAAACTAAGAGCTCAAAAGGGCTCACCGAGGATTGAAGCACAGTACCAGACCCCCTGCTTCGAATAGCACTTACTAAAAATAGTAAGTGTATTAGAATCATACCAATCCGAAAGAGGACATTGTAAATGGGAACATTACAGTTTCAATTAAAAACCTTCCTTTGATTTACAACATGTGACCTTGTAACTTACGAATTGGACTTCCAAAGATTCAAACCCAAGAAAAACTTGAGGAACTTATAGTCAAGAAGACAACAAAAAGTGACCAACCCTTGTTACATTTTACATTTTTGTATTTATAGTAATCAATTATGTTGCAAATTCACTTGTCTCAATGGGGATCATGGGAATTCTTTACCAATCAAATCATTCAATGCACCAACACATGTACCTACAAAAAAAACTCCCTTGGTTTTGATGTAGAACTATCTAGAACATTTGAAACCTTCCTCCCATTTTCAACATCTTCACATGGCCTTGTGTGGATCCATGTCTTGATGAGCTCAATGTCATTTTGGCAGGATTTGGACAGTTTTACACACCCACCCACTGCTTTCAATTCTAGTCATCAATGGCATCCTAAGGCCATGCTTGGAGGTAGGTGGAGTCTCCTATTGAGCGTTAGGGGTCCATGAAAATGCTGAGAAATTCTTTTCAAGCCTAAAAGTCAAGAGTCCGAGAAATCTTGTGCTAGGATGTATAGATGCCAAGGAGGACAAAGGGTCAAGGGTCAAAACGAAGGCATGCCAAGTGAATGAGGGAGACAAAAGTCCACAAGCATGAAATAGAATGAGCGATAGAAATTCAAGGTTTGGAATTGCATATAACAAATTGTTTCAAGTATATGGATATTAAGAATCCCAAAGGTCTAGAAGGAGGTGTGATAGGGAGCAAAGATCAAGGAAAAGCAATACCCACTTCCAAGAGGAGTGTAGCAAGGGAAAAGAAATTCCAAAAATCCAAGGAGAATGTATTAGTGGGGTAATGGGGTCAAGTTTCGAGACTAACAAGCACCAAATACACTTTATGGAGGAGATGTAAACGCCAAAAGACCCACAAATGGCAATGAGGGAAAAATGGGAAAGTGGAATTGGGATACCCACTATGGCATCCCTTCAAGGTAAGGTGGTAGACAAAAAAGGAGGTGTGATGGGGAGCAAAGATCAAGGAAAAGCAATTCCCACTACCAAGAGGAGTGTAGCAAGGGAAAAGAAATCCCAAAAATCCAAGCACCAAATACACTTTATGGAGGAGATGGAAACGCTGAAAGGCCTACAAATGGCAATGAGGGAAAAGCGGGAAAGTGGAAATGGGATAGCCACTATGGCATTCCCTTCAAGGTAAGGTGGTAGACAAAAATTTGAGACTCTGAGAAGGTACACAAGACATCAGAGTTGAGTAACCAAAAGTCTAGAAACCCACTGAAGGAGAAAAAGTTAAGGCAAGGGTTGAGAAGCGAGATTCCTTCCGACCAAGTACTCAGGTAAAGAAAAGTCCAAATTCTTACAACTTAGAAAACAAAAAATGACTCCTAAAACTTGAGATCTTTTGTAATTTTTGAGCCTCAAGGGGATGACATAGACGTGAAAGGACGCAAGATACAATACTTGAAGCAGAGAATTGACCATGGGAGTCCAAACTTTTTAAAAAATTGCAATTTTTAGGTATACAAAATATATTGCCAACATATTCTTTGGCTGCTTATTCTTTCTCTTTGCTACAACAAAACTACAAAATTATTCTTGGTCTACATAGCACTATTCTAAAAAGTCTCGGGTCAACCTTTCTTTCATTTCGGAGCAAACAATTTCTACTTTGGCTGTTAGACTTCCATGTTTTTTCATCAAGTTGTTGATTGTTTTAGGACTACATGACTATTATTCCTTTTCCTTGAACATTTGAATCTTGTTGGCAATTTGATTGTTGGGGCCACATGGTGTGTTTCCTAGCTGCTAGCGACAAGTGCTAGGTAGTTTCTTTGTTGACACCATAGTTATTTATTTCTTTTTTTTTTTGTGGAAGAGTGACACTAGCAGAGTTAGATTATTCATGAGAGAAAGGAGATTGTTCTTTGTTCAATGAAGAATATAGAGAGGGCTGAGAAACCTTTATTAGAGGAAGATGAAAGAATGAAAACCCCTAAACATGAAGAGGGGATTGTAATGAGAAGAAGGCTGTGAGAAGCCTTGTACTAAAATTGTAGCCCTTTGTATTTTATTTGCAAGTTGGTATTGTGCTACAGAAGATTAATAAAAGTTACTATAGCTTTAGCATTTTGCTTCTATTGTGAATATATGTGTTTGAGATTGTGTGGGCTGCTAGACTAGGTAGTCTTTCATTAGACACCCTAATTGAGGCTTCATCAGATGGTATCGGAGAAAGTAAACTCGTTGGGTACGTTAAGGAGAATTATGTCAAATTATATCAGAGTTAGTTACTCACTAGGTATGTTGAAGAGAATGATGGAAGTTCTATCAAAGATCATATGCTTGTTGAGCTATGTTTGGGAATGACTTAAGAATTTTGTTGCAGATGTGAGGAAGAATCATATAACTATAAAGAGTTCTGCGAAAGAGGAATGGTGTCAACAAGAAAGTGTTATGTGTACGAGTGTGTTCGCTGTCTTACACGAAAGATGGTGCTAGGTATAAGGTATAGGAACATCATCCACTATGTGGAAAGTGGGTAGATGGAGTTCTAGGGTACATCTTCCAGTGTCATTGTTGGGTAGAGGATATGTGCAGGTTGTTGGGAAAACTAGTGGGTTGTGAGTGCGTTTATGAAAATGTCTTTTGGAAAGAGAATACTGGTGGCCTTGAGAAGGGTTGTAAAAGTTTCTTTTAGAGAGAGAAGAGAAAGGGCTTCAAAAGCAAGAAGTTGGAAAAGGATAGAGTATTTGTGTAGAAATGTCTGAGATGTTAGGTTTTTTGAAGGAGAGTAGAGTAGAGATTAACTAGGGGAGAACAGAAGAAAAGTAGATGGGAGTTGTTGGGTCCCATGATTTTCCTAATATTTTTTTGTGTGTAGGCATGGAGAAAGGTGGAGCAAGAAAAGAAGATAAAGTAGAGTGTCATGTTGGTGGCACAGAACAAGAGATCCTCATGCAATAGGATAATGAAGAAGAGAAATGAGATTGCAGCAATAGCATATCTTTGAAAAGCATTGGAGATGTTAGTGAATGAGGATGCATGTGGGGATAGCATTGCAGCAGAGGAGGAGAATGTGGTTGCAATCGTAGATGATCCTTTGGAGGACATCAAAGTGTTGGCAGATGTGTTACAGCAGAGCACTGATGAGACTGTTCGCATGCAGGATTTGGAGGAGGTTGTAGATGAAGAAGCAGATAAAGAAAAAGGTGAAGAGAAGGAGCAAATTCTAGAATTTTTTTATTTTGTAATATTGTTTATGCTGAATTGTGTGGAGAGGAAAGAATAAGATTTAAGTTTAGAAGGTCAAGTCACGGTGAGTCATATCCCACAAAAGAAGAGTGGAGAAAAGAATTTTAGTCGAAGAGGACGGGCAACGATGGGTTAAATCCCACAAAAGGAAAGAAGGAAAGGAAAAGATTTTGATGGAGGTGGACATTTAGTGGTGGATTGAAACCCACAAGAGGATGAAGATGGACAAACATTTGGAGGAGATAGGGTTATGGTGGATGGAGATCCACAAGAAGAATAAAAAGCAACGGCCATATTAGGCATAGGACAATAATTTTCCCAACTAAGTGTTGGAAGAGGTGAAGGAAGAAACTTTTTGATGCACCTATGACAGTAATGTAGTTTGTTGCAAATAGTTCACTATTTGAAAGGGTAATTGAGCTTTTACCACCCAACTCTGCTTTATGAGCACACGCTCACAAACTGTCTTATGCAACATGTATGGCACAACAGCATCTAGGTCACAAGCAACGCTGCATCACAAAACATTAATAGATTATGTTTCAAGTGATTTGCTTGCATAGGATGATTTGCATTTTGTTGGGCATTGCATTGGCTATCCCAACAACCGCTTGGCATGTTATCATCCATTTCTTGGGCCATTAATCTTTCTAGAGCCACATGTAGTTTTGGCAAGCAAGGGATCGGGACATTCTCCTCACTCAAGGCATCTTTTTGTTTTGGTGTCTAGTTTCATTGCTTTCCTACATGTGTCTAGATATTCCTTGGTTGCTTATTCTTTCTCTTTGTTACAACATAAGTGCAGAACTATTCTTGTTCTACATGGCACTACTGTTAAAAATCTTGAAATTAATCTTTCATTTTCTAGCGAGAAGTTTCTACTTTGGTTGTTAGACTTCCATGTTTTCTGCATTGAGCCATTGACTGTTCTAGGACTGTATGGCTATTTTTCCTTTTCCTCAACCATTTGAATCTTACTAGCAGTTTGATTGTTGAGGATATGTGATGGGTTTACTACTTGCTAGCAACAAGTGTTGGGTAGTTTCTTGGCCAACACCAAAATTATTTATTTCTTAATTTTCTATAGGAGAGTGACTCTTGCCAGGTTAGAAAGATTATTCATGAGAGAGAAGAATTTCATTGTATAATAGAGAAAGCAAAGAGGAATGAGAAACCTCTGCTGTAGGAAAAGAAAAAAACAATGACCCATAAACATGAAGAAGTTACTGTAATGGAAAGACGAAGCCTATGAGAAGCCTCGTAATGAGATTGTAATAGGCAGTTATTGTAGGTACCATAGCCCTTCGTATCTTTTTTACAAGTTGTATCGTGCTACTATAGATTAATAGAATTTATTGTAGCTTTGGCATTTTGCTTCCATTGTGCATAGATGTGTGTGAGATTGTGTGAGCTGCTAGATTGGGTAGTATTTTCAATAGACCCCCTGATCTAGATTGCATCAGATGGTATCAGAGCAAGTACGCTCATTGGGTATGCTAAGGAGACTATATCAAGTTATATTAGGGCTGATTCACTCACTATGTATGTTGAAGAGAATGAATCAGGTTGTATCAGAGATGGTATGCTTGTTGTGTTATATTTGGTAAGGGCTCTAGAATTTTGTTGCAGGTGTAAGGGGGAATCATGTAACTATGAAGAGTTGTGTGAGAAAGAGGAATGGTGTCAATGAGGGACTGTGTTGGCTGTCTTCCAACAAAGATAGTGCTGGGAAGAAGATGTAGGAACATCCTCAACTATGTGGAAAGTGGGTAGATGGAGTTATGGGGCACATCTTCCAATGTCACTGTTTGGTAGAGGATATGTGCAGGTTATTGGAAAAACTAGTTGTAGGTTGTGAAAGTGAAAATGTCTTCAGGAAATAGGATTGGGTGGCCTTGAGAAGGGTTGCAAAATTCTCTTTATAGAGAGAAGAGAAAGGGCCTTAGAAGAAAGTTGGAAAAGGATAGAGAATATGTGCATAGAAATGTTTGAGATGTTAGGCATGTTGAAGGAGAGTGGAGTTGAGATAAGTTAGAGGAGAAAAGAAGAAACATAGACAAGAGATGTGGAGTCTCATGATTTTGCTATTATTGTTTTGTATTCGAGTATAGAGAAAGGTGGAGCAAGAGAACAAGATGAACCAAAGTGTCATTTGGTGGCACAGAAGAAGAGATCCTCACGCAAGCAATTAATGAGGAAAATAAAATTGAGATTGCAGCAGCAGCATGTCTTTCAAAATGGATGGAGATGTTGGTGAATGAGGATGCATTTGGCAATACTATTGCAGCAAAGGAGAATGTGATTGCAACATTAGTTGGTCCTTCAGAGGACACAGAAGTGTTGGAAAATGTGGTACAGCACACCACTGATGGGATTGTTTGCATGCAAAATGCAAAAGAGGTGGTGCATGTGGATGAGGAATTAGGTGAAGAAGAGTAAACTGTAGAATATTTTTATTTTCATAAAATTGTCTATGCAAATTTGTGTAAGGGGAAGAATAAGGTTTTGGTGAAGAAGGCTAAAATGTGGTGGGTCAAATCGTCCAAAAAAAGAGTAGAAAAAAAGAATTTTGGTGGAGGGGAATGGACAGTGGTGGATTAAACCTCACAAAAGGAAAAGAAAATATTTTGGTGGAGATGGACGGTTAGTGGTGGATTGAAACCTGCAAGAGGAGGATGAAGGTGGAGAAACATTTTGAGGAGATCAGCTTATGGTGGATGGAAATCCACAAGTAAGAATAAAAAGTAATGGCCATATTAGACAGAGGGCAATAATTTCCCAACTAAGTGCTCGAAGAGGCAAAGGAAAAGACTTTTCAATGCACCTATGACAGTAATGGAGTTTGTTGGAAATGGTTCATGAATTGAAAGGGCAGTTCTACCACTCAACACTGCTTTGTGAACACATCTCACAAATTGTCTTACCTAATGTGTCTTATGCAGAAGCATCTAGATCCACAAACAATCCTATATCACTAAAAAGCAATAGTAGGTTGTCTTTCCAATTTTTCTTCAACTTTGAGTGTGTTTTGCTGCTTGGTAACTTCATGTCAACTTGCTTTCTAAGGATCGCTGTAGGAAAGCTTCTAGTTTCAAATGGATTTTATACTTGTAGCTATGCAACTAGATATCTGCATGACCCATGTATTAGGACTGTGTGTTTAAAAATGTTTATGCCTTAGTGATGACTTTTGTTTCTCAAGGTTGTAACAAGAAATATTAAAGTCTTCTATAGATATTCATGATCACGTTATACTTCATGTTAATTAAATGAAACAATTATTATTGCTTTATGCAATATAATCAAATATGAAGGATATATCTAAACACTTTAAAACCTCCAATTGTCAACTTCTAAATAGAAGGTGCTTTCTAAGTTTTTCTAATCTTGGTGGCAGTGAGACCGATTTAATTCATGTGACTATTATTGCTACAGCAATATATTATTCCTTTAATTACCTCTCTGATTTTTTTGGTGATTTGTTACACCTAGTGGCTGATTAAAAGGGTTGAGTTTTATTTTTCCTCCTATATAAGGCTTTTTTTTCCTTCTATATTACGCTGCTCATGATCTTGGTGGTTACTCCTTTGTTGCTTCCATTCTAAGTTACCGGAATCGCTCCTATGCCCTGCCGATTCCGGGTACTAGTACGTATCCGAATCGGATACGTGTAAAAACCTTATGGAATCGACTAGGGTACTGCATTTTTTACTCCTAAAACGTATTTTATAGAATAGACGAATCCTGACGTTTTTACGACGTTTTTTCCGGTCGATGTGACATGTTTGTCTGATTCTGAAAGTCTTTACGCAAATTTCAAACTTTTTTTAAACTTTTTACCTACATCATCTAATCTCAATGATGATATTGTGTAATGTCCCCTTCTCGTCAGTAATCAGCTCAATTGCTCATCAGCCTATTCTGGAGGCCCGTAGGCTCGTTGAGGTGAATTTTAGGGTTTCCTTGCTTGAAAGTTTTGTGGCATTTCTAGGTGTTTACTATTTTTAGTAAATACTAATTTTGGTAGTGGTTCAGTTGTCAGTTCTTCAATTCATCTTTTTCAGTTGGAGCAGTTGCTTGGGTCTGGTTATTAGGTTTTTCAAGCATTACTTGATGAAATTTTGTAATAAAGGCATTAATGTTATATTTTTCAGTTGACCCCTTGGCCTAGTGAAGTATCTTCAAGTTGCTTTTAAAAGTGGACATGAAGGCGGTCGAATTCATTAAGGAGAAAAAATAATATTTAATAAAGTTTTATGTTACCATGAAGTGGGACACCACCTTTGAGAAGAATTATGAATTTTTGAAATTTGAAAAGTTTCAACTATGGCTTTTGGCATACCTTGGTGGGAAATTGAAGAGTCATCTCTTTCTCTTTAAAAATGAAGCTTTCCTCCAGCATTTGGTATTTTGGAACTTTGCTATTGTTATGTTGTCGAAATGACTTTGTGATTTCAGCTTCGAGAAATGCTTACCTCCTAGCCCCTTGACCAATTTCGTGTTTGAGAGATAACACCTAGTTGGCTAATTTGTTGCTTCTCATCCAGACTAGCAAATTGAGCTCATTTGTTGAAGAATTTTGGAGTTTTTGTCAAATTTTGAATTGTTGGTTGACATACAGTTGAAAGAAATTTTTGTTTACAGCTCCTTGAATAAATTTTATTTGCTTGTGGGTATTCCACCTTTCCATCCTATTGCCCAAGGCGACCCTTTGGCTGCATTATCAGATTTTATATTGAAGTTGCTGATTTTATTCAAAGAAATTGCCCTTCAAGAGGGTCATACCATGCTTAAAGTGCCTTGAAATTCATGCCAACCATTTGAGAAGGTTTTGAAGTTGTTTTCGTGTTGCAATTTGGGCACCTATCCTCCACAAAACATTTGCAATTCATTTCATGCCATTTGGAGGTATATTTGGGGAGTTATGAACATTTCATTGTTTCTCAATTTGCTGATTTACAGTTTTCAGTTTGCTGGTTTATTTATCAGATTTCAATAAGTTCAGTTTTTGGCTTCAATTTCAATATTTGAGTGGTTTAGAGCTTGGAAGAATCATCCTTCTCAGATTGGCTCTCATTCTATCATTGTAACACATTGTAAATTGCAGATTTCTTTAATTGTAAGGTTGAGAATTAGTAGTACTAATCCAACCATTGTTAATTTTGCATTTACTTGTGCTTCTAATTCACATACAATAACCCTTAGATGGTTTACCGCCAGTGAGGAGGAAAATTACTTTGTATTTGCTTTTCTCACCCACTATCAAGTGGTGAATCCCCACTCTTGAGTGGATGCCCGCCGCAGCGGATGAATTAGTTAGTTTGAAAAACTTCCATGGCTAATTACTCGCCTAAGTTCTTTCAGTTTTGTAATAAGTACTCTGCCATATGCTAGCACCTCGCCTTCAAAAGGATCTTGTGTGCACATTCTTGACGTTGAGTTATATCTTTGACTTTTCAGTTCGAATTCAATTTCAATATTGAGTTATTTAGATCCTAGGGATCCTCTGACCATATGCCCGCCCCTCTTCCTTCAGTGGTTTTAGGGCGCATTCTTGGTTAGAGTTACTTTTCCGCATCGTTTTGGTTTTGGAGCTAACCTTAACGAGTGCGTGTTGCATTGTAATTGATATTGAAAATCAAAAAAAAAAATTGGTTGGCATACTATAGTGATATCAGAGTAGAAGACCCTGCCATCCTGTGACTTTCAGCAGTCAATTGTCTGATGAGTGATAGAGAAACCAAACCATTCACCAGAAGTCAGGCCAGAACTCAGCATCAATTCCCACCCGTTCCAGAGGTAGAAACATTTTCAGAGGCTCTAAGAGATCTTGGTAAAACAATTGAAGGTATTGGTAAAATAGTTGAAGGTACTGAGAAGACAGTTGAAGGGACTGGTAAAACAATTGAAAACATGTCAGAAAGTCTTAGACAAGCTTATGAAGAAAAGGAGGCAAGAATGGAAAAAGAGTTTGACGGGATGATTGACATGATGTCCCGATTATTGTCCAAGTTGGATCAGAAAGCAGCACAGAATATCATTCAGCCCCAAAATAATCAAACTGGTGAAAGCAGTGGAGTTAATGGAAATAACAGCAACAGCAGTCCTGAGCTAAACAAAGGTGATAGGATCGTGGGACAGCACATTGCATCCACTAGTGGATCTTCTACTAGACCTCTCTTTCTGACCTTCACTCCAAAGGAGGAACAACCACAAGGGGAGGTTGTTATTCCATTTACAGATGATGCTCGGCAAGCATATATGGAGTATGCTTCTCTACCCCCTGATATGAGAGATGCTTGGACCTTTGATCAATTCATGAATCAAAGGAGTAGGAGAAATGGTGGAAGGAATGAGCATCGTCCTCCTATGATGCCTAGAAATGATTTTTAACAAGCTTTGGGAAAGATAACTTTGGACCATTTTGATGGAAGTAATAAGTATACAACCAGGGCATGGGTGCAGAAATTGGATAACTATCTTTCACTCAGACCAATGTCGGAAGAAGATGCAATTAAATTTGCTACATTGCACTTGGATGGAGTGGCACATGAATGGTGGACTCACGGTTTGGTCACTCTTGGCCATAACCTTATCCGCACCTATGAAGAATTCACCAACAAGTTGATTGAAAGATTTGATACCAAGGATCCTGAGTTGAGATTCTGAGAATTGGCACAGTTGAAGCAACAGGATCTTTAGAAAATTGTCACTGATTTTTAGAGATTATCAGTAATGGTGCCTAACATTATTGAGAGAAGACTTGTGGTTCTATTTTCTGAAGGATTAATGGAGTCTTTGAAGGGATGGGTCA
>VDFB02368363.1:0-34076 GCA_007258455.2 Sequoia sempervirens
AAATAGTATTGTCATATCATAAAATGCTATCATTGCAGGATAAGAACAAAGTGGAATACGCAGGAAGGGTTTCATTATCTTTTATTTAAAGCTGTGCTTCTAAACACAACCTAGCATTATAAGCTTTGCTTGCTTTCTATGTGCATGCAGCTACACAAGTTGTAGCAGAGGAGACTGTGAACTCATTACACACAATAA
Source organism: Sequoia sempervirens (assembly GCA_007258455.2). NCBI lineage: Eukaryota > Viridiplantae > Streptophyta > Pinopsida > Cupressales > Cupressaceae > Sequoia > Sequoia sempervirens. The sequence continues at coordinate 199 of VDFB02368363.1, forward strand.
ACCCCTAAGCATTGCATATATAATTGATCATAGGTACACATTATTGGCCTTCATGGCGCCATTGAGGTGAAAAGAAGTCTATGCTAGGCAGCCTAGAAGTGGCTAAGTAAATTCTCAAGCAACAACAACAAGAGAAACATAACCAATGTACATGAGCTATTTGTCAGATTGATTTAAGAATCGCCATCTCATGGATCTCAATAATGGAAATGTAATACCAAGTATTGCTGCGATAAAGTCATATAAACATTGATAATCATAGCCCATCAAAGTTTCAATAAATGAAATTCCCTATTCAACTGGCATACTAAGAGCAATAAACAGTCACAAATTAAAGAGAACAAAGAGTAAAAGTGATGTTAGAGAGTTCACACAAGTGTGTGTGAAACAACATGGGGATCAAGGCTTTAAGACTTCCAAGAGATCTCTATCACTCATTTGATTTAAATTTCACTAAATTGCTTGATTTACACTAGAAGCACAATAGGGGACTTACCTCAAGACTTTCTATATGAAATTCTCCCAGTCTTCCTTGCATTGAGGCATAGACAACCCAATCAATCATTCCTCCCGGAATCTCACCATTTCACCGACCCCTCCTCTTCTCACCATGTCTCCCCCCTCCAACAGTTTTTGGTTCCATCATTCTCATCCCTAACCCGCTTGAACATGCCTTCCCTCAACTTCTCCAAAAGATCCTTTTAAAGCAAGAATCCTCACAAAAACAAGTGAAAATCTTCAATAACCTTTGAGTTTCTTTTCTAGTGATCTCTTCACAGTTCAGAATGATATTGCATAATAAATTTTCTATTCCTTGTTTCCTTTTCTTTCCTTTCATCGTTTATCTTTATTGATTTTAATATTTTATTTATTTTTATTTCCATTTTCAATTAAAATCTAATTTATCTTTATTTAGTAGCAAGTTATCTACTTTCCATTTTTATTTCAATTGCTTTTCTTGCTTTTATAATCATTCAAACTTAAGTTCCAATTTTAATATTGTATCCACTTTAATATTTTCTCACTTTAAAATTAAATTCAATCATTAAACAACAATTATCTTTTCTAATGTAAATCATTTACTTCCAATGTTAATATAATTAGCATTTCTTATAAGTTTCGTTCTTTGTTTAATTCTAAATAAATCAAATGACCTTATAATTGAATTAATTTTGATTAGCTCGTAATACTAGTCATTATTCATCACCTCAACCAAATTAAATAATACAATCACAAAATCATCAAGGCCTTACCGAATTCGACCAGCCACATTTTAAAAACTTACGCTAACAATGAAAATGACGCGACCACGAAAGAACTACTTGAATGTCAGAGCAGAATGGAGGACACTACATCCTCCCACCCTGAGTTTCAACTTTACTCCACGGAAGTTGATCTGAATGCAGTAACATGAGCAGCTTACAACAACTAGCAACAATATCAAAAATCATGCAACATGAATTGAGCAAGAAAATTAAACAAAATTCAAAGAAATGGTACCAAAATGGAGGCAAAAATTGCAACAGACCACAAGGACGAGGTGACGAACAAGGTTGGGGAAACTTTCTTGTCAGCTCCTATTTTCCACGTCAGACCCATTGGGTGTTTAGGATGCTCGCCCTATCCTGACAATGTAGGTGGAATTGAGGCTTAGTCCCTGCAACCCTGCATACAAACAAATGTTGTGCATAACATATATATATCACATGCACACTGTGAGAGAAATTCGCAGCATAGTAGGGCACTCGTGAGTGAGTAATACTATACTATCCCTCCCACGAGACCACACATAATATTCAAAACAATTCATATATTTCATAACAATTTGCAACATATCAGTTAGGAGAACATTCACATAATGCTCCTAACCTTAAATCTATTTCAGAAGTTATCTCATAGGTCGATTACTAGTTGGCATTAGAAATATATATATCTCAATAAATACCAATTTCATTACCTTTGTTGTTGAGTTTTTGAGCCAATTACCTGGAAATCATTAACTACCATGAAACAAAACACATTAGTGTCAAAAATTCAAGCTAATTATTTGACTTAAAATGTTATACTTTCATAAAATTAAAGCATAATTATCTACCCAAATGCACCTTTTCACTAATACACATCATTTCCACACAAATCACTCCACTTCAGTCATTATTCAACACCAAATCTTGCAACAATTTCAACAAAAAGGACACTTTTTTACACCTTCATAGATTCAAGAAAACATAATCCATCACTCCAAAGGCATGCAATTGCCAATTCCATGCACACTCAACACATACTTACACATGACTCATAACATTGGAAACCACATCATACAACAACACAAGGATCCATAGTACATCCTTGACATGAAGGATATCGATGCATTGCACACTACACTGAGGGTCCTATCCTTTCCCATTAGTATCTTGCACCATCGACCCGACTCCGGCTAACAAAAGAAACTCAGGTTCACAATAATGACACTAGAAAAGTGAAACTCTAGACTCAAGGGTCTACACGCAAGGTTACATAGTAAGCACACATAGTGCCCAGTGTATGAACCTATGCTCTGATACCATGTTGTAATGCCCCATCGTGCGAACCCCAAAGGATAGCAACACAATAATTTTTTTTTTTTTTAAGTATTCTAAACATATATGTGATGCACATTAAATCAAAAGTCATAAAACTTAATTAAACAAATTCACTTACACTTACGTCCCTTGGGGTACATGAGGAGACATTACGAACTAAATTCCATACAACAGCAATAAAGAATAAAATACAAAGATATAGTCCATAACAAAGTAAACATTAAAAAATGTAACACATACATGATAAATAATTGATAAGAAACCATTTGTGTACATAAATACAACATATAAATGATTAGCTCAACACATTGAATAACAACTGCCATGGCCAATATCCACACAAGGTTTAATATTACATTACAGTACAATGTTCAAGAGGTATAATGATACAAAAGTGTTTCCAAGACATGAATGGAAACCATACAACAAGATAACATGATACAAATGAACAGATGAATACACAGTATCATAACTAGCTCCAAACGGATACAAATCTAGAGTTGCCGCAACAACACCAATCCACACCTCTTGATCCTTGACTGGGGACCCAATGGGGTGCTTAGCACGTTCCACCCAACCACGTGGGTCTAAAGACTCACCCCCCACGCTAAGGAGCTGACGAGAAAGAGACCTCAACCAGGAACATCCAAACAAGGAACCACAAGATTCAATGTCATAAAAAAGTATCATAAAACTCAAAGATTACAATGACATAATCAACAAAATTCATGAGTCAACATAGTAACTTAAAGTCATAAATATTAGCACATAAATTAGAGCAATAACCAGTAAATAAATAACCAAAGGATGATCATGAAACATTTCCAAATCAAACTGAAATAATAAACTAAATGTACAATTCAAGAGGCAATAAGGAAACAAGGAAAATGGATGTCAACTGGAGAGTGTCATTGCATAGCTCTCATGGGCTCTCCTAGCCCTTCCTCCAACTTGAGGCACTAGCACCCATCTATGGATCTCTTGGCTCTTCCTCCTACTTGAGGCGCCAGCACCATAGGGTAGCTCATGCAGAGTTGATAACCTCTCATGGGGACGAGGTTATGACTTTGCCGATCACGGCCTTCTCAGTCTATCATTAGTCTATGATAGCCTAATTCCTAGATGAGGGAATCCAATGTTTATTATTTTGTCTATTCACACTACCCATCCCTAAATTCTATTTTTAGGTTATCCTTGTTGCCTACTCTTGTATCTTGGGTTCTCCCATGCACTTCCTTAGGCACCCGGCCCCCACGAAGAGCCACTCCCTAGACTGCCCAAGGAAACATCAAGCCAAAGATCAAGGGTTGTACAACATAACAAGAACACTAGATCAAAGCAGAGGAGAAACATCTGAGGCATTACCCATCTACGCTATAAACACACTCAATCAAAGTCTCTCAACAATTCTCGTTACTTTAATTGCTGAATATTGTCGATAGAATCAGCGAGAAATTATATAACCTTAAAAAAACAATTTCTAGTATGTTCAAACCTTTCGTGAGATAGGTTGACAATGAAATCAGAGAGATTATTTAAACCCTTAAACTTCCTATTATGTTCACACGCCATAGCTGAGACAGGTTGATAATGAAATCAGAGAGATTATTTAAACCCTTAAACTTCCTATTATGTTCACACGCCATAGCTGAGATAGGTTGATAATGAAATCAAAGAGATTATTTAAACCCTTAAACTTCCTATTATGTTCAGACACCACAGCTGAGACAGGTTGATAATGAAATAAGAGAGATTATTTAAACCTTTAAAATTCCTCAAATAGTATTGTCATATCATAAAATTCTATCATTGCAGGATAAGAACAAAGTGGAATACATAGGAAGGGTTTCATTGTCTTTTATTTAAAGTTGCGCTTCTAAACACAACCTAGCATTATAAGATTTGCTTGCTTTCTATGTGCATGCAGCTACACAAGTTGTAGCGGAGGAGACTGCGAACTCATTACACACAATAAACCCATAAGCATTACATGTATAATTGATCACAGGTGCGAATTATTGGCCTTCATGGCACCATTAAGTTGAAATGAAGTCTATGCTAGGCAGCCTAGAAGTGGCTAGGGAAATTCTCAAGCAACAACAACAAGAGAAACATAACCAATGTACATGAGCTATTTGTCATATTGATTTAAGAATCGCCATCTCATGGATCTCAATAATGGAAATGTAATACCAAGTATTGCTGTGATAAATTCATATAAACATTGATAATCATAGCCCATCAAAGGTTGAATAAATGAAATTCCCTATTCAACTAGCATACTAAGAGCTCAATACACAGTCACAGATTTAAGAGAACAAAGAGTAAAAGTGATGGCAGAGAGTTCGCACATAGTTTGCACAAGTGTGTGTGAAATGACATGGGGATCAGGCTTTAAGGCTTCCAAGAGATCTCTATCACTCATTTGATTTAAATTTGACTAAATTGCTTGATTTACACTGGAAGCACGATAGGGGACTTACCTCAAGACTTGCTACATGAAAGTCTCCCAGTCTTCCTTGCATTGAGGCACAGATAACCCAATAAATTGTTCCTCCTAGAATCTCACCATTTCATCGGCCCCTCCTCTTCTCACCATGTCTCCCCCCTCCAACATTTTCCGGTTCCATCATTCTCATCCCTGATCTGCTTCAAACATGCCTTCCCTCAACTTCTCCATAAAGATCCTTTTAAAGCAAGAATCCCTCACAAAAATAAGTGAAAATCTCTAATAACCTTCGAGTTTATTTTTCCAATGATCTCTTCACAGTTTGGAATGATCTTGCATGAGAAATTTTCTATTCCTTGTTTCCTTTTCTTTTCCCTTCATCGTTTTATCTTTATTGATTTTAATATTTTATTTATTTTTATTTCCATTTTCAATTAAAATCTAATTTATCTTTATTTAGTAACAAGTTATCTACTTTCCATTTTTATTTCAATTTCTTTTCTTGCTTTTATAATCATTCAAACTTAAGTCCCAATTTTAATATTTTCTCACTTTAAAATTAAATTCAATCATTAAACAACAATTATCTTTCCTAATGTAAATCATTTACTTCCAATGTTAATATAATTAACATTTCTTATAAGTTTAGTTCTTTATTTAATTCTAAATAAATCAAATGACCTTATAATTAAATTAATTTTGATTAATCATAATACTGGTGTTATTGCATCACCTCGACCAAATTAAATAATACAATCACAAAATCATCAAGGCCTTACCAATTCGACCAACCATATTTAAAAAACACTATTAACAACGAAAAATGACATGACCACCCAAAAAGAACTACTTACTTGAATTTCAAGAACTACTGAAACAGAGGGACACTACATGATTTGAATGCTTACTTGTCTTTTCCAAGTACTTGCTTGGTGGTGAACCCCTTAAAGCTTAAAGAACCCCTTCCTAGGTCTTCCTTATTGAGAATTGTCTGACCTTGTGAGGTTGATAGTCAATCCAATTAGGACTCCTAGGACATTATTGAATGACAGTTGGAGAATAGTGGCACAACATAGATAACCATTTTCCTTACTATTCATTACCAAAAATAAATGACAAAAAATCAAATGTAGGAAAATAATATACTTTTTTATATTTTTCCTTGTATTGTAAGGATGCCTTGTGATATTATACTTCATTAATATGTACAATTTAAAAAGATTTGATATTGAATATTATACACAATAATTCATTCAAAGGTGGTTCTTTTGTATGTAGGGAAAATTTAAATATTGAACAAGGGGGTCAAATCCATACCATGAAAATGACCTAAATATTTTCTATGCACATATTTGATCCCAAAAGGTGAATTGATATTATAAAATTTGAAGAATGTTTGAGGTGAGGTTTATTTTTTATTTTTAAAGTAAACTAGAAAGTATGGTCAAAGGGAATGTTGAATTAATTGAAATCATATACTTGGATCAAATAATTAAAATACCTAGATAAAATAGTGAAATTATAAATAATACCATTTTCCCCATTATAATTGTTTATATAAGATTAAAATATTAATAATAACAATAATATTCAATTTAAATATGAATATAAGTTTTGCACCTAATAAATTTGATATTCATAAAGTTAAATTTCAATTATTTTTCTTAAAAGTTTATTAAAAAGGAAATATGATAGAAAATAGTAATTTTTGATATCTTAGATATATTTGGGTATGTGTAGGATCATCATGGAAAAAATATGCCTTTAAGTGGCAAAAAATTCAAAAATATTAGAGTTATGCAACTTGACATAAAAATTTGAATAAGTTATCTATATTATTTTGAAAATATGTAAGAATAGAATTTGTAGCAAATTGAATGTAGTTTCTAAACTACTAGGTTTATTTTTTTAAGAAAAACTATTAAGTGAGAATTTGAAATTTCAATGCAATAGTACATAAATTTCAGGGGAAAAAAATAAGTAGGTGTTTGTCTAACCACCTAACCACAATAAAATGATAAATATTTTTTATAATATTTTTATATAAGTAAAATCATGTCTAATGTGATGCATATTTTTTATAATTTTTCCAAATGCAAATAATTAATTATGAATTTTTAATTACATATTTTAAAAAATATAAAAACGTATATCTAACCACCTTAACTTGGTCAAAATTCATAGAAATTCATTTTTTAAGCCTATGGTAATACAGAAGCATAGAATTTAGTAGCATATTACTTGATTCAAAACTGTGATACCATTTGAAGCTATAGATGTTTTTCAATCAACCTATCAATCAAGACTTTATTCGTAATTCAAATAGAAAATGAATAACAATAATTTATTAAATTTAAAGTAAAGAATAATTTATATTGGTGGAAAGCTAAGAATCTCCTTTACAAACCCTTTTTGTTTCATCAATTTTGGGTAAAAGGTAGTTGCCAACCACATACCCATCATATTGCCACTTTTTTGTCCATCATGATCCTGCACATACCCATTTTATCCCACGATATTTACAAAATATTTGAGCTTTTGAAGTTTTTTTGTACTAAATGTATATTCTTGAAATATCATTAATATAATTTTTATTTATTGTTATAGTTAGTTTACGGGTATGTGCAGGATCATGATGGGCCAAAAAGTGGCAATATGATGGGTATGTGGCTGATGACTTTTGTTTTACCCAAAATTGATGAAATGAAAAGGGTTTTTAAAGGAGATTCCCAGATTTCCATCAATATAAATTATGCTTTACTTTGAATTTAATAATTAATTATTATTCATTTTCTATTCAAATGATGACTAAAGTCACGATTAATGGTGATTAGAAGATATTTAGCGGTATCATTTTATATCAAAACATATTAATGCACATTCTATGCTTCACCTCTTATGGGATTAAAACAAAAATGAATTTCATTAATTTGACCAAGTTAAGGTGGTGTTGAACATACAATTTTTTATAGTTTTTAAAAGTTGTAATAAAAATTCCTATAATTAATTTATTTACTTGGAAAAATTACAAAATATGCATCACATTGGGACATGGAGTCCTCTACTTATATCTAAAATCTTGTAAAAATTATTCTCATTTTATTGTGGTTAGAGATTGGTCGGAGGACACCTGCTTCTTATTTTTACTTACAAATTAAAATCTTCTTTGCATTGAAATTTCAAATTTTTCACCCCAAATAGATTTTTGTTGTTAAACAAACCTAGTATTTTAGAAACTACATTCAATTTTCTATAGATTCTATTCTTACATATTTTTGAAATAATATAGATAACTTATTCAAATTTTTATGTCAAGTTGCCTAACTCTAATTTTTCTAATTTTTTTGCCACTTAAGGGCCTGTTTTTACCATGATGATCCTGCACATACCCTTACAATAATTATAAATTAATAAAATCAAGTTTTATTATAGTTTAATAGTTTAATTTGAAATATCATATACAGTACAATAAATCTTTCAAATGACGGATCACATGACTTAATCTTTTTTTTTATATTAAAGTAGGTGAAGGGCCCTTGGTCCCATTAGTTCAAAAAAAATGAAAGAAAAAATAGAGGCTATCATATCCCAACCAACAAAAGAAACCAAAAAGGAGGCACATAGGCCTAAAAATACACTAAAATATTAAAAAAGTTAGCAAACAAAACAAAGGCACACATGATAGAGACAAACATAGGATAAAAAAGACAACATAGTACAACATAAAATAATTAATCTTTAGAAGTACTAATTAAGTCCCAATTAGCCTTCAACTAGTCGAGAACCTCCTTCCAATATTTCTCCTCAATGTTTTCTATATTGGTCATCATCAGAGCAACATCCTCTTGATTTTTTCCTATTTTCTTCTTTATTTTCTTCATTTTATATTTTCCATTTATAGTGCAAAAAATAGCTTGATGCATGATCCCATGAATTATTGTGGTGACTTTTCCTATAGCCTCTCAAGAGATAAAATCATATCCTTCATGTTATCATAATCACCATAAGCTTTAGCTCTCAAAATGCAACTATGCACCTCCTTTGTTTGGTCTTTTATACTTTGTAGAGGATTAGAGTAAGACTCTTCCCCTTTTTTCAGTTTCCTCTATCTCCTCATTCACATTGTCCTTACCATCCTCCCACTCAAAATCAAGAAAATTTATTTCCTCTTCTCTATTTTCCTCAAATATCTCTTCCTCCTCACTATGTTCCTCTTATTCCTCCACACTAACCTCTTATTTTTCTCTATTATCTAGTCTATGCTCTTTATAATTGAGGAGGAACTCTTCATCTGAGGAACCTAAAACCTCTTCCTCAAGGGAAAACTGATTTCCTTTTTTATCATTACCTTTTCTCTATAGACTAGTATGGGATAGCTTGGCAGACCTCTTCTCACCTAACCCGCTACTAGTCTCTTCTCTAGTAAGGCTTCAATTAATCACCAATATCTATAGTAATAGAGCTTGAGGGGCTCATCCTTTTCTTCTTAGAGTCTTGAAGAGAAGGAGGGGCTTTCCTTTTTGTGGGGTGACACTCTTCCACACATAAAAAGAAGAGGGCTTCAAGGAAACAATAGAAATTAGGACTCACTTTTTGGAAAAGTTTGGATTTCAAATTCGAAGGAGGAGTATTTGGGGATGATAGAGGTTTATTTTCAATCAGCTTGATCTCTAAGGTATTAAAAAAGGAGGTAGGGTGTTTTTGGGAGTGTTGGAAAGCATACACTTTTTAAAGGGTAAGAATTAAACTAACGATGAGGTAGAGAAGCCCCTTTGGCAATGTATGTCATCAAAAAGGAAGTAGATAAAGAGAATATTAATCCATTTTTTGTGATGGATGTGATTTAGAAAGAGAAAATGATAACCATGAATAGTCTTAAATCTTCCTTTTAGGGTAAAATAATGCATGATGTGTAGACTTACTAGACTATATGACATAGGCAACTTATCATGATGAAAACCATTTTGGAGCCTTATAGGTTTTTCTCCTTATTCGAAGAACTTATCCATGAAATTTTGATACTTGTCATTGCTTACTATGGCCACTTTTATTCCTTTGCATTGTGAACCCATAGCTTCCACAATAAGGTGAATCCTCACCTCAAAATGGATTCTTCCAACATAAACCTTACCAACTTTCCAAGAATTTTAAAATTTTGAAGTGAGGACATTGTCATACCATTGCATGGTCATAAAAAAAAGTGTTAGGCCAACCTCCTTGAATATTTTCCAAAGCTCAACATTTTGTTTCACATGGATACAAAAGAGGGGTTTAGATCATTTCTCAGGCCTCTTAAAGAAAAGAGTGGGAGAGATGATGTTTATATGCGAAGGAAACCCTATTGAAAAGGTCGATGTTTAAATAGGATTAAATGTAGTTCATGGCTAGTGTTTGGCCAATAATAATATTTTCTTACAAAATGGTCCACATTTCAAAGTTACTACACCTAAGAGAAGGCTCATACATTTTAATTATCCTTGAAGGGGTTGAAAAAGACTTAAAGCTCATGTTTGCAAATTGGAAGCCCTTCATTTTCATAATTACATCTCTTTCAAAAAATACTATAGGATTTGAAAAATGATATGCCAACTTATTTTTGTAATTAGGGAAATAACTAAAAGGACAAATCTTTTCTCAAAATGATGTTTCAAAATCTCCTTGTTAGTTTCAATTCTATAATAGTGAGACACTATCCTCTTTTGGTTCAATAAAGATATTATAACTTCCAAAATAATAATTTCTTTGAACCCTTCCCATCAAATGGAGTGGATAAATGTTATTAAAAATAATTGAATATTCAATTGACATCATATATCTTTTCCTCTTAGAAAGATGAATCAACATAAAAATTATAATTAATTGCAAAAGATTTCTAGATTCGATTGTGTGTTAATTTTTGCATCAACATTTTAGATCACACTCCATGATCCATCATTAGGATGGAAAAGAGAGAACTAAGAGAAGAATGAAAATATGTAGACTACGAAATGCCTAAAAAGGTTAGAGAAAGGATGAAGTGCAAGGGTTGCACAGGAACCAAGGGGCAAGGCAATGACTTGACAGCAGAAATCAAAACAAGCAAACTAAAACCAACATTACAAAAATAAAAAAATAAAAATATTTTTCTTGTTTTGATTTCTCCTATCAAGTCATTTCCATGCTCCTTGGTTCACATGAAACCCTTGCACTTCATCCCTTCTCTAAACTTTTTAGGGATTTCCTAGACTGCATTTTGTAATTCTTCTCTTAGTGCTCTCTTTTCCATCTTGATGATGGATCACAAAGTTTGATCCAAAATGTTGATGCAAAAATTAACACACAATCAAATCCAAAAATATTTTGTAATTAACTATATGGATTGTGGAAATCTGCTATCTTTGATAAAAAAATATTACATTTTATAAGTTCTCATCTAGTTTCAACTCCTTTTCTAGGAATGACTTCTTTAGGTAAAAGTACAAAGTTGTTATAGTTTCAACCAAGTTCTCAGCACAAATGAATTTAAGACATTTCTAACTAAAAATATATTTTGTCAAAAAAGACCCAAGTGGGTATGTGTAGGATCATCATGGAAAAATAGGCCCTTAAGTGGCAAAAATTCTAGAAAAATCAAAGTTAGGGAAACTCAACATAAAAAATTTGAATAAGTTATCTATATTGTCAAAACATAAGAATAGAATCAGAAAATTGAATGCTCTAAACTACTAGGTTTATTTTTTAAAATCTATTGGGTGAAATTAAAATTTCAATGCAATATAGTTAAATTTTAGAAAAATAAGTAGGTGTCTATTAACTACCCAACCACAATAAAATGATAATATTTTTTATAATATTTGGTTATATAAGTAGGGAACCCACATGTCCTATGTGATGTATATTTTTGCAATTTTTCCCAAGTAAATAATTAATTATGTTTTTTTTTATTACAACTTTTTAAAAATATAAAATTGTATGTCTCGACCATCTTAATTCTGGTCAAAAAATTCATGAAATTCATTTTATTTTTAATCCTATTGTATGTGAAGCATACAATGACACATCTTTCGTGAGTCAAAATGTGATACTGTTTGAAAGTTATAGATGTTTTTCAATTAGCCTATCAATAAGAACTTTAGTCATAATTCAAATAGAAAATGAATAAAAATTATCTATAAAATTCAAAGTAAATCATATTTTATATTCATGGAAAGCTAAGAATCTCCTTTAAAAACCCTTTTTGTTTCATCAATTTTGGGTAAGAAAAGTCATCAGCGACATACCCTACACATACCCATCATATTGCAACTTTTTGACCCATCATGATCCTACACATACCCATTAGATTCATTCTAGATAAGTTAGATATATCCACAACTTTTCTAATTAAAGTTGTTGGCTAAATACATATGTAGCACCACTTTCAGGCCAATTTACAAAAAAATAGATTTATTTGAAAAAAAATGATGTTTTAACAATTTATACACATGTAACTAATATTTTTTTAAAATATATAAATACCCTTAAATTGTAGATCCATAATTCTTGTTTTCAAAAATATATATTTTTTAATAATTAAATTATTATTTATATTTTTCTTTTACTTTTACTAAAAGTAGGTTATCAAGAGACAAAAAATATTAGGTTGATCACCGTGACAAGGAAAATAATAAACTTATTAATTTTTTTGAAAAATAATGATGCACTAGATAAAAGAATCTATAAAAGGGTATATTTTTCCATTTTAGATAAATAGATAATATGAAAGTTGACACCCAATGGAAAAAACTATGTTTCAGTATGCACACATTTTAATATTTCTTTACAAATGTATACTTATCAAAATTGGAAAAAAATAAATCCATGCACTAAAGTTTCAAGTTATAAATACACACAAAAAAATTCAAGGAGAAAATATGAAAATTACTATATTAAGGTTGATGTCCCATGTGACTTCGTTTTTCAACAATTTTTTAGTAACTAAATTATAGTGTTAATTTATAAAAAACTATATTCAAACAATATACTAAAAAACAAATTATATTTCATTAGTTTGTATAATTTCAAAAATCTAAAATATATATGTCAATTTTAGTGATTCGGGGCTTAAAACTTGTATCGTTGTTGGTTGCTTCCTTTAAAAGTGTGACACAGCCTTTGTGCTTTTTACCTTTTTTTATAATGTGATATTATGAAACTCTAATTGAACCATTGATTTATGAGATGACTTCATTGGAAATCATATTAGCCACCATATATTACCTTCCCTATAGGTGTGGGATTACATCTTATTGAAGGAAATTACCAAAGAAAGTTTTGTAATCTTCTCTATCATATCTCTTATCATCATGGCATTATATAAGTTTCAAGATATCGATGGAACATGGAATTCCATTTAGTAATAAATTTATCAAACCTTTTCCTTTGAATAGCTTGATCAGAGTGCCCTCCACTTTACGTTGGCTATGTAATGCACTTCAACTCGTTGTAAGGTTAGGTATTGTTTGGACTTTGAGTGCATTTGATTTATTCTGGTCGATAAATGTTTTTGATCAAATTACAACATTGAAATAGGATTATAAAGTTAAAAAGGTATTGTGGATAATTAAAAGAAAATAAATAATTAAATAAATTAGAGGTTAAGAAAGAATAAAATTACACTATTAATAGAAGTAAATAAAATAGAATATTGAAAGTTAATTATTATATTGAATATAATATAAATTTATAATAAAATAAAATACGTAGATAATAGTAATATAACAAATTAATTAAGTGTAATGGAAGTTAGTATAGCAAATAATTTGAGAAAATTTTAGATAATTGAAATGAAAGTTGAAAATGCATCAAGTTAAAATAAAGTAATTTATGAAATGCGTTACTGAAGTGCATGAGTGTTAGTTTGTAACGACTTTGCTTGGGAGGAATTTTATTTTATTCTATTTTGGGGGATAACGGCAGACGTGGTTGGGGTGTTTGAAAACGGTGGAAATTGCCATTTATGCAAAAAAAGGAGCCTCATCACTAATTCTCAAATAAGACAACTGCTAATGAAGCCCAAAGCTTTACTTTGGGAAGTCCATGTACAGTATAACTCGTTTATTTGAAAATCAGAATTTATTAGCAAAAGCTTATCCCGTACCTTTTGTAAAGAATGATTAAGAAAGTGATTAAATTGTAATATTCAATGTTAATATAAATTTCCACCAAGTCTAAACGGCCTGTAGAAATTCCATATCTGCCCAATGTTTCTCTATGTTGTGTTTTTTTATTTGAGTGGAGGAGTTGCTTGTAACAGTAAGTTTAGAGGTTTAAATAATCATTTTGACTTCATTGGCAGTCTGTCACAACCGTGCACTTGAACATCATAGGAAGTTTAGGGATTTAAATAACCTGCTTGATTCGTCTGACAATCTATCGCAGTTGCAGCACTTGAAAATAAATATTGTCAATATTTTAACATAGTAAAAAGCTCTCCTTTGATCGTAGTGAAGTTTATCTTCCAGATTTTGAACCTGAACGCATCTCTGGAAACTCGCCACTAAACAGAATTGTGCCCAGTTAAGATAAAAGAAAAGAAAAGTTGTATAGGATTTCCTCTACTCTTAATTCACGTATTTGCGCCTCACCTGTCTTCTCCCTTCAATCTTGTGGATATCAGTTAGGATTTGATAAAATGCGAGTAGATGGCGATATTTCCAAATTCTAATATTCACTTTCTGATTTGCTTGGCCACCTGTCACAGCCGCAACGCTTAGGGTGTATAGAATTAAATAAACCATCAGATTTTAGTAACAAAATCCCAAATGTTATCTGCAAGACTGGCTTCTCACGCCTTTGCAACCGTAGCCATCCCAAACTCGGAGGAAGCTTGGTTCGTGTGTCTTCTCTGATGTCGTCAATGAGCAGATTGTTCAAGTAAAGAAATTGAGGACCAATGAGCAGATTAGTTAATTTCTCGTCTCGCGTAATGTTTCAAGCTCTTTCCAATTACCTCCGTCACTTTTAAGCTAAGAGGAATTTGATGTTGGTAAGTTCAACTCAAGAAGGTTTGAAGGATTGTCCTTTATGGCTTTTTCATAATATATATCGAAAGGATTTTTCAAATCTGCAAGCTAGCAGCTTGGTAGAATTTTGTTAATCCTATTCACATTCATGTAGTCTGTTTTCTAATTTTGAATTGTTGTAAGAAAGATTGTTTCTAGTTTCTATTGGCAATTTGTTGTTATTTTTAACCATTTGAATAGAACTTTGATTTGTATATATCCAGCTTTAATTATCTTTTATGTCTTCCTTCTGTCTCATTAAAGATGACTGGTTCTGTTCTTCTGAAAACTGTGGGTGATATTTGCTTGTATGATTTGAAATCATTTCCTTGTGTCATGCAGGAACACCTTGTTGGCCTTCTATACACTTTAATGTGTCGAGTCAGTCTTGTATCTTTATTTAAAAATTGTATGTCTAGAATATTTGGTTGCTCTTTGTTCAATTTGTCTGGTGTAAATGCCTCTTTCCACGTTTCTTCCATGACATATTATTCCTTTCCAAACTATGTCCTTTCCGCCTAACTTCTTCACTATCAATCTTGGCAGAATAAGAATATGAGCAAGGGGTTAGGGCTATCATGGAAAATAGCATTAAGTTATTTATTTTTGGATCTCACTAATGGACGTTATGTGTTCCACCATAATTATGCTCAAGTCCAAATTGGGGCGTCTCACGTGTAGTAATTATCTAAATTGTAATGGTTGCTTTATTGTGATTTATGAGTACTTTAGGATTCAACGATATAGTTGCACATGCATAAGATATATATATATCTAGAAATATGAGACTCTTAATATTAACAAATATTGGAATTTCATGTTTATTGTTTTGATTCAGTAATTATTCATTTAGAAAAATATTGTAAACACTTGATTGTATCTTCTTGTTGGCATTGTAGATTTACCTTAGATGTATTGTATAAAAATTAGGATATCATCATTATTGATTAAGGTAGATTTGTTAATAAGCTAGGAAAAATGATTCTTTAGGCAACCTATCGATACAAATATATATTGTGGAATTGTTGTAAAACCTTATCTTTTAATTATTATTATTGCTACCTATCCAATACTCTAGCCTGGCTCCTTCTGTCTAAGGAAACATATGTTCTTTTAGAATATTATTAATCATGGTATCTAATTTAGAAAGGAAAGGTAGGTTAAAGATTTTAACTTGATATTTTATTCAAATGAAAATTTAAAATATGGAGTATATTTTGACCTTTTCTTATATGTTCTCTTATTTGGTAATTTAATTTTTATAGTACTAATTTCGTGATATCTTTTAATTCGTTTATATTTCTGTTAGTTTTAGAATTAAATAAATGTTATCTTAATATCTTTCTCCTCGCATGCTTTTATGTTTGGCTAATGGATAACTTGGCAAATGGGTAATGGAATCTTTCATATTATTTTTAAGACCTAGGAATCGTTATGTGAAATGAACATTTTTGTATAAACATTCATTCATGTAATTGTGTGACGTGAATATTAGTGTGATTGTTTTATATTTATAAGTTTATGAAGTAGATAGGGATATGTTGAAAATAAGAAAATTGCTTGGTTAAGATAGTTTTATTTTGGTAATTAGGAGAGTAGATGGTTGTAGAGTTGACTGTTTATTTTTGGATAGATGTAGGGATTATGTTAATTAGATGATTTTCTAAAAGATGATTATCTCCTTATTCTCTTTTTTGTAAATTCTCTATATGGATGCTTACTTGTTTCATGATTGATTTGATGGTTTGAGCTAGTTGATTTGTATCAAGATGATTATGTATTTTTATTTTATTTTATTTGAGTTTTGTTTATGGATGGAGCTCTTTTGTGTCATAAAGTTGTGATTAGATTTTGGTCCTCGCGGATGGATAGAAAGTGTTTGTGTGTTTATTATTATTCATTAAGTGTATCCCTGTGTTTGAGGATTGTTATTATGAATTTGTTTCAATGTATCTCTTGAGTTGTTTAGTTTCCATAGGTGATCTTGATCATTGAGTTCATATTTGATTTTGTGGATACAAATGTGATGCTTGGTTGTGATAAGTTTATGCTTCTTGTTGTATGCAATCTTCCCACTTTTATTATGTTGCTGAAACATTTAATTACATTGTTGTCATGTTGGTTGATTTTTATCAAAGGTCATTTGTTTACCAACTGTACGGGTATCTTGTGAGGAGGAAATTGAGGTCTCCCTTGGATGCCTGGTTGCATGCTTTTACCTCTGTTGTTGAAGGATTGTTTTGGATGTTTCCGTATTGGTGTGAATACCTTTGGAGATAAATTTTGATTCGCTGAATCTTTGTCATTTTATTTATGTTGCTATTCGCTGGGAACCAGTATGTGTTCTTTTGTTCTTTACCTAAGTGGCAAATTGGTTAATGTTATCTTTGTCATGATTGATGGTTCTACTTGATGAGTCAAATTTGAAAAGTACTTTGAGTTATGGGTATTCCGAGAGGAGAAAATAGAGGTTTCCCTTGGATTCCCAATTTAGTTCGTATCGAAGTGTTGGTGTTGTTGAATGGTGTTGTGGATCTTATTTTGGTGTATTTGCTCATTTTATTTACATTGGAAATAGTTCTTTGAGGTCTTGCAATTATTGCTGTCAGTTCTTTGATGGGGAAACCCTAGTGTAACTTTATGAGAATCTTCCAGAGGTTTATTTTACTATTGGTTAATGTTCCTCCTTTTATGTGCCTTGTTGTGGCAAGTGTTTTGGTTTCATGTTTTTGAAAGGGTTGTACATGAATCGTTGAGATTTTGATTATGTATTTATGGCAAGATGGGTAATGCCTTGCATGCTTCTCTGTTGTGATCTAATGTACTTGTTATGTTGTACAACCCTTGGATTTGGTTTTTTTATGTTTTGAGTGTCTAGAGTGGGAGTGGCTCTAAGTGGGTGGTCGGCGCACAAAGGGGCGCCAGGATAGCCCTCGTTAGAGTGAAATTAAAAAGTGATAATTTAAATAATTAATTAGGGGTGGGTAGAATCACATTAAAAAGATAATTGATGACTCATCCGCCTTTGAGTGCTACCACAGACTAAAGGGGATTGAGAAGGCCGTGGTTGGCAAGATCGTTGCCTTGCCTTCACGAAAGGTTAACGGTTCCCCATGAGCAACCCTATGGGATGCACCTGAGATAGGGAAGCCCGGATAACCATATAGATGGAGGCGCAATTCTAGCGCCGGAAAGCTGTCTTGATAATTGTCAAGAGACGGAGGCCTGGGCGTTAGTGGTAGCCTAGATAATCCATGTTAAGCCAGCGCATGACACTCTCCCCTAACACTCCTTCTTATGTCATTACTTTGGAAATCCTCAGGAAGTGGTTCTTTGTCTTGAACTGATGAAACATAGTTGTTTTGAATTGATTTATGGTTTACCCTATTTGATCTTTGGTGTATTCTTTGGTGTTGTATAAATCTTGTGGATGTTGGGTTTTGACCTTGTACTCTTATGGTACTGTGATATGATGTTATTGTATTATGTCATTGTGATTCAGAATTGTGTTACGTTTATTAATTCAGTTTGATTCGAAAGTGTTTTATGATCTTCCTTTGGTTCCTTGTTTACTGGCTATTGCCTTGAATTATGTGATGAGATTTATGACTCTTGGATGAGGTTGATTGTGTCATTGTAATTCCTGAGTGTTATGATACTTTTGTATGACGCTGAGTCTTGTGGTTCTCTGTTGGATGTTCTTGTGGTCTCTTTCTTGTTAGCTCCCAACGTGGGTCTTCGACCACATGGTCGGGTGGAACGTGTTAAGCACCCCATTGGGACCTCAATGAGGATCTAGAGGTGCGGATCAAAAGCATTAGCGACTCCAGAGTTGTATCTATCCTGGAGCCAGTTTTGATACTTGTATTTCTCTAATTATTTGTATCATGGTATCTTGTGTATGGTTTCCATTCATATTTGGAACACTCTTGTATCATTGTACTTCTTAAACTTTGTACTATAATGAAATGTTAAACTTGGTGTGGATATTGACCATGGTAGTTGTTATTCAGTGTGTTATGTAATCATGCATATGTTGTAATTATGTGCAGATGGATTCTTATCAATGAATTTTTTTATGTATGTGTTATATTTGTTATTGTTAATGATTATATCTTTGAATTTTATTCTTTATTGATGTTGTATGGATCTAAGTCGCGTAATGACTCGTCGTGTACCCCAAGGGATGTATGTGTTAATGAATCTATTTAATTGAAATTCATGATATGACTTGATGTGTATTACATGTATGTTATGTGTATTTAAAAAATAAAAATAAAAAATTGTGCTATAATTATTGTGTTAATGTCCTTTGGGGTTCGCACGGCGGGGCGTGACAACATTGGTATCAGAGCATAGGTTCATACACTGGGCACTGTGTGCTCACTATGTAACCTTGCGCTTAGACCCATGCATCTTGAGTTTCACTTTTCTGTTGTCATTGTTGTGAACCTGAGTTTCTTCTGTTAACCAGTGTCGGGTCGATGGTGCAGGAAACCGAATGAAAGGATAGGACCCGCGGTGTAGTGCACAATGCACCAATATACTTTATGTCGGGGATGCTCTGTAGACCCTTGTTTTAGTGTGATGTGTTTTCTTGGTGATGTGTTTTATGTGTGTGAATAAGTCAAGAGTATGTGGAATATGCGATTTTGTTGTCCTTGTATGGTGAATTATGTTTCTTGAATCTGTGAAGGTGTAAAATTTTGTCCTTTTTATTTAAATTGAGGTGAGATTTGGTGTTGAATAATGATTAAAGTGAAGTTCTTTTTGTGAAAATTATGAGTTTTAACGAGAATATGAGGTTTTGTGGATAATTATTCTATGATTTTTAGCAGAATATGGTATCTTGAGGTTAAGATGCAACTTGAATTATTGGTACTAATGTGCGATGTTCTATGATAGCTTTTTGATTTATAGGAAGTTGGCTTCAGAAACGTAACAATGAAGGTAATGCAATTGTAATATGTAGGTATCGATACTTATAATTTCAAGTGGTAATTCATTTTGATATAGTATATGAACTAGGGTTATGGTTAGCATCCTTATGCGAATATTGCTTAACTAATAAGAAGCAAATTGTTTACGAGTGACTAGAATTATTTTGACTATTATGTGTGGTTCGGTGGGAGGGACAGTGTGGTATCACTCGCTCGCGAGTGCCCTACTATGCTAGGAGTTCCTCACACAATGTATTTGTGATATATACGTATCGTGCACAACGTTTGTTTTCATGCAGGATTGCAGGAAGTAAGTCTCGATTCCACATGCATTGTCAGGACTGGGCGAGCATCATAAACACCCAATGGGATTGACGTGGAAAATAGGAGTTGACAAGAAAGCCTTGACTTATTTGTCCACCATTCTAGTGTTTGGAAAATTAGTTTGCTGCAACTCACATATTATCATTTTGGCATTCTTTTCCTATGTTGGGTTGTTTAATTTTCATTGCTTGCTTGATGATGTTTGACTGATGTTTACTTATGGTGTTGATGTGCTTATGATAATTGTATATTGTTGTGTTACCATGGTTATGCTTGAGCTCCTACTCCGTGAGTAAGCTCTAAGCCTAAGGGGGAGGATAGTGCCCTCCACTTTGCGTTGGCTTTGTAATGCACTTCAACTCGTTGTAGGGTTAGGTATTGTTTGGACTTTGAGTGCATTTGATTTATTCTGGTCGATAAATGTTTTTGATCAAATTACAACATTGAAATAGGATTATAAAGTTAAAAAGGTATTGTGGATAATTAAAAGAAAATAAATAATTAAATAAATTAGAGGTTAAGAAAGAATAAAATTACACTATTAATAGAAGTAAATAAAATATAATATTGAAAGTTAATTATTATATTGAATATAATATAAATTTATAATAAAATAAAATACGTAGATAATAGTAATATAACAAATTAATTAAGTGTAATGGAAGTTAGTATAGCAAATAATTTGAGAAAAATTTTAGATACTGGAAATGAAAGCTGAAAATGCATTGGTTAAAATAAAGTAATTTTATGAAGGTGCTGGCAGTTACGGATATGCATGAGTGTTAGTTTGTAACGACTTTGCTTGGGAGGAATTTTATTTTATTCTGTTTTGGGGGATAACGGCAGACGTGGTTGGGGTGTTTGAAAACGGTGGAAATTGCCATTTATGCGAGCAGGAGCCTCATCACTAATTCTCAGCGCACAGCCAAGTTAATGTAGCTTCCAAAGCTTTACTTTAGGAAGTCCATCCAATGTATGTACAGTAAGTAACTCGTTTTATTTGAAAATTCTCTGTAATTTATTAGCAAAAGCTTTCTAACTGGTACCTTTTGTAAAGAATGATTGCGTAGTGATTAAATTGTAATATTCAGAATGTTAAATATAAATTTCCTCCAATCAAGTCTATACGGCCTGTAGAAATTCCATATATGCCCAATGTTTCTCTATGTTGTGTTTTTATTTGAATGGAGGAGTTGCTTGTAACAATAAGTTTAGAGGTTTAAATAATCATTTTGACTTCATTGGCAGTGTGTCACAACCGTGCACTTGAACATCATAGGAAGTTTAGGGATTTAAATAACCTGCTTGATTCGTCTGACAATCTATCGCAGTTGCAGCACTTGAAAATAAATATTGTCAATATTTTAACATAGTAAAAAGCTCTCCTTTGATCGTAGTGAAGTTTATCTTCCAGATTTTGAACCTGAACGCATCTCTGGAAACTCGCCACTAAACAGAATTGTGCCCAGTTAAGATAAAAGAAAAGAAAAGTTGTATAGGATTTCCTCTACTCTTAATTCACGTATTTGCGCCTCACCTGTCTTCTCCCTTCAATCTTGTGGATATCAGTTAGGATTTGATAAAATGCGAGTAGATGGCGATATTTCCAAATTCTAATATTCACTTTCTGATTTGCTTGGCCACCTGTCACAGCCGCAACGCTTAGGGTGTATAGAATTAAATAAACCATCAGATTTTAGTAACAAAATCCCAAATGTTATCTGCAAGACTGGCTTCTCACGCCTTTGCAACCGTAGCCATCCCAAACTCGGAGGAAGCTTGGTTCGTGTGTCTTCTCTGATGTCGTCAATGAGCAGATTGTTCAAGTAAAGAAATTGAGGACCAATGAGCAGATTAGTTAATTCTCTTGGTCTGCGCAATGTTTCAAGCCTTTTCCAATTACCTTCGTTCAGTCGAAGCTAAGAGAAATTGATGTTATAAGTTCAACCTCAAGAAGGTTTGAAGGATTGTCCTTTTCTGGTTTTTTTTATATTATATATCAGAGTTGATTTTTCAAATCCACGGGTGTTTAGCAGTTGGTAGAATTTTGTTGAATCCTATCTGCAATTCATGTAGTCTGTTTTCTAATTTTGAATTGTTGGAAGAAAGATTGTTTCTAGTTTCTATTGGCAATTTGTTGTTATTTTTAACCATTTGAATAGAACTTTCATTTGTCTTCCTTCTATCTCATTAAAGATGACTGGTTCTGTTCTTCTGAAAACTATGGGTGATATTTGCTTGTATGATTTGAAATCATTTGCTGGTGTCATGCAGGAACACCTTGTTGGCCTTCTATACACTTTAATGTGTTGAGTCAGTCTTGTATCTTTATTTAAAAATTGTATGTCTAGAATGTTTGGTTGCTCTTTGTTCAATTTGTCTGGTGTAAATGCCTCTTTCCTCGTATCGTTCATGACATATTATTCTTTGCCAAACTATATCTTATCCGCCTAACTTCTTCACTGTCAATCTTGGCAGAATAAGAATATGAGCAAGGGGTTAGGGCTATCATGGAAAATAGCATTAACTTGTTTATTTTTGGATCTCACTAATGGATGTTATGTGTTCCACCATAATTATACTCAAGTCCAAATTGGGGCCTCTCACGTGTAGTAATTATCTAAGTTGTAATGGCCGCTTTATTGTGATTTATGAGTACTTCTATCGAAATTAGATTCAATAATATAATTGTACACATAAGATATATATATATCTAGAAATATAGACTCTTTAATATAAATCACAACATTTAATTTCAAGTTTATTGTTTTGATTCAAAGAATTATTCATTTAGAAAAATAATAAACACTTGATTGTATCTTCTTGTTACATCAGATTTAATTTTAGATGTATTGTATAAAATTAGATATCATCATTATTACTATGTGATTGTTAATAAGCTAGAAAATGATTCTTAGGCAACCCATCGATACAAATATATATTGTGGAATCATGTAAACCTTATCTTTAATTATTATTATTGCTACCTATCCAATACCTAGCCCCGGCTCCGAGGAAACATATGTTCTTTTAGAATATTATTAATCATTGTATCTAATTTAGACTTGAGATTTATTTTAATATAATGAAAATTAAAATATGAAGTATATATTGACCTTTTCTTATATGTTCTCTTATTTGGTAATTTAATTTTTATAGTACTAATTTCGTGATATCTTTTAATTTGTTATATTTCTGTTAGTTTTAGAATTAAATAATTGTTATCTTAATATATTTCTCCTCACATTCTTTTATGTTTGGCTAATGGATAACTTGGCAAATGGGTAATGAAATCTTTCATATTATCTTTAAGACCTAGGAATCGTTATATGAAATGAACATTTTTGTATAAACATTCATTCATGTAATTGTGTGACGCGAATATTAGTGATTGTTTTATATTTTATAAGTTTAAGTGAAGTAGATAGGTGCTGAAAAGGAAATTGCTTGGTGAAGATAGTTTTATTTTGCAATAGAGAGTAGATGGCGTGAGTTGACCTGCTTTATTTTGATGATGTAGGACACAAAAAAAAAAAAAAAAGTAAGACTAGATGATTTTCTAAAAGGTGACTATCTCCTCATTCTCTTTTTCGTAAATTTCCTATATGGATGCTTACTTGTTCATGATTGATTTGATGGTTGAGCCAGTTGATTTATATCAAGATGATTATTTTATTTTATTTGAGTTTTGTTTATGGATGGAGCTCTTTTGTGTCATAAAGTTGTGATTAGATTTTTGTTCCTCGCGGAGGGATAGAAAGTGTTTGTGTGATTATTATTATTCATTAAGTGTATCCCCGTGTTTGAGGATTGTTATGATGAATTTGTTTCAATATATCTCTTGAGTTGTTTAGTTTCTTTAGGTGATCTTGATCATTGAGTTCATATTTGATTTTGTGGTGGAGTATTTTGGATACAAATATGATGCTTGGTTGTGATAAGTTTATGCTTCTTGTTGTATGCAATTTTTCCCATTTTTATTATGTTGCTGAAACATCTAATTACATTGTTGTCATGTTGGTTGAATTTTATCAAAGGTCATTTGTTTACCAACGGTACGGGTATCTTGTGAGGAGGAAATTGAGGTCTCCCTTGGATGCCTGGTTGAATGCTTTTACCTCTGTTGTTGAAAGATTGTTTTGGATGTTTCCGTACTGGTGTGAATATCTTTGGAGATTAATTTTGATTCAAGGAATCTTTTGTCATTTAAGTTGTGTTGCTATTCGTTGGGAACTAGTATGTGTTCTTTTGTTCTTTACCTAAGTGGCAATTTGGTTAAGGTTATTTTTGTCATGATTGATGGTTCTACTTGGTGAGTCAAATTGAAAGTTCTTTGAGTTATGGGTATTCCGAGAGGAGAAAATAGAGGTTTCCCTTGGATTCCCAATTTAGTTCGTATCGAAGTGTTGGTGTTGTTGAATGGTGTTGTGGATCTTATTTTGGTGTATTTGCTCATTATATTTACATTGAAAATAGTTCTTTGAGGTCTTGCAATTATTGCTGTCAGTTCTTTGATGGGGAAACCCTAGTGTAACTTCATGAGAATCTTCCAGAGGTTTATTTTAATATTGGTTAATGTTCCTCCTTTTATGTGCCCTTGTTGTGGCAAGTGTTTTGGTTTCATGTTTTTAAAAGGGTTGTACATGAATCGTTGAGATTTTGATTATGTATTTATGGCAAGATGGGTAATGCCTTGCATGCTTCTCTGTTGTGATCTAATGTATTTTTTTTTATATATATTGTACAACCCTTGGATTTGGTTTTTATGTTTTGAGTGTCTAGAGTGGGAGTGGCTCTAAGTGGGTGGTCAGCGCACAAAGGGGCGCCAGGATAGCCCTCGTTAGAGTGAAATTAAAAAAAAAAGTGATAATTTAAATAATTAATTAGGGGGTGGGTAGAATCACATTAAAAAGATAATTGATGCCTCATCCACTTTTGAGTGCTACCATAGACTAAAGGGGATTGAGAAGGCCGTGGTTGGCAAGATCGTTGCCTTGTCTTCATGAAAGGTTAACGGTTCCGCATGAGCAACCCTATGGAGCGGTACCTTGAGATAGGAAGCCTGGATAACCATAGATGGAGGCGGCTCCTAGCGCTCGAGTTGCCTGGATAATTCGTTAGTAGACGGAGGCGGTGCCTTGCGTTAGTGGTAGCCTGGATAATCCATGTTAAGCCATGCGATGACACTCTCCTCTAACACTCCTTCTTATGTTGTCACTTTGGAAATCCTCTGGAAGTGGTTCTTTGTCTTGAACTGATGAAACATAGTTGTTTTGAATTGATTTATGGTTTACCCTATTTGATCTTTGGTGTATTCTTTGGTCTTGTATAAATCTTGTGGATGTTGGGTTTTGACCTTGTACTCTTATGGTACTGTGATATGATGTTATTGTATTGTGTCATTGTGATTCAGAATTGTGTTACGTTTATTAATTCAGTTTGATTTGAAATTATTTTATGATCTTCCTTTGGTTCCTTGCTATTGCCTTGAATTATGTGATGAGATTTATGACTCTTGGATGTGGTTGATTATGTCATGGTAATTCCTGAGTGTTATGTATGACGTTGAGTCTTGTGGTTCTCTACTTGGATGTTCTTGGTTGTGGTCTCTTTCTTGTTAGCTCCTAGCACAGGGGGTGGGTCTTCCGACTCACATGGTCGGGTGGAACGTGCTAAGCACCCCATTGGGTCCCCAGTCGAGGATCGAGAGGTGCGGATTGGTGCTATTGCAGCGACTCCAGAGTTGTTTCTGTCTTGGAGCTAGTTCTGATACTTGTATTTCTCTAATTATTTATATCATGGTATCTTGTGTATGGTTTCCATTCATATTTGGAACACTTTTACATCATTGTACTTCTTAAATGTTGTACTGTAATGAAATGTTAAACTTGGTGTGGATATTGACCATGGTAGTTGTTATTCAATGTGTTATGTAATCATGCATATGTTGTATTTATGTGTAGATGGCTTCTTATCAATGAATTTTTCATGTATGTGTTATATTTGTTATTGTTAATGATTATATCTTTGAATTTTATTCTTTATTGATGTTGTATGGATCTAAGTCGCGTAATGACTCTTCAAAATTTAGAGGATGTATAAAGAATAAACTATTTAATTGAAATTATGTTAAGGATTTAATGTGTACTACATGTATGTTATGTTTATTTAAAAAAATTGTGTTGTAATTATTGTGTTAATGTCCTTGGGGTTCGGACGACGGGCGTTACATTGACTTTTCCACCAAGCCATTGTAGCTTCTACAAAATTACTAGAGTAGAACCCAAGGTTTTTGCATATCCATCAATTAGGGCACCTTTATGGTTTATGATCACTTCTCCCATGATATCCATGCCAAGGTTACCTTTAGAAAATTGGTAAAAGTTTACTCCAATATTATTTAGGAGGGATCCACTTGGTTTCTCTCCTATATAGAACTTTTTCCCAATTTATTCAAGTTAACTCTTATTTTCTGCCTCATAATTTTTTAATTTTCATTTCCCCAGATAAGGAAAAAATTTAGAGAATCCATAATTAGCCTTATTTATATTTTCCTACAATTGTTGTTTCTTAAACACAAAATCCTTCGTGTTGAACATCCTTTTTTGATCCCTAAAAATTTAACTTTCTTTCTTTCCATAGTCCCCAGAAAATAAAAATGGGGATTTGTCTCCATAGGTCAACTATGATGGGATGAGAGAAAGAGAAAATGTTCCTAATGTTAACAAAATATTTAATAGATTAGGGGAAAACTTAATAAGCTAGTAAATACTTACAGACATGTGGTTCCAAACATTGGTCGAGAAGGAGAAATTTAGGAATAGATGTTTTATGCTCTCAACTTCTTCAAATCATGGAGAGAATCTATTTATAAATTGAAAATCATGCCTATTAAGGTTGTCTATACTAAGAATATTTTGATGAATAATAGCCCACACCAAGCAATTAATTTTAGGGACAAGTTTAGGATTCCAAACCTGCTTCCAATCAATGTTTCTATGAAACCCAATCCTAGACCTACAAAAACACAACAAACAAACACACTATTAGATTGAAATGCAAGCTAAGATTAAAATTCCCTATGAAATCCATTAAAAATGCTCAAAATAGGAAATAAAGATGAAAAAAACAATAAGAAAGAAATGAAATCCTAATTAATCATGCAAACTCTTGATCCTATGGGGGAATTGGTCCCAATTTGATGTGGAAATTGGCCCTTTCCCAACTCCTATGCAAGCTTTGATGATTTGATGAAGATGTGTTCCACTTGGTGATTGATTCAAATGAGCTCCATGATAAAAATCTGCAATAACCTAGCTAATAAATTGATGAAATGGATGAGAATGAAAATGCTTGAAGATGAAATTGGCTATAATAAGTTTGTTCAAATTGTGGATGATCAAAACAGTGAAGGACCTCTCTATTTATAGAAGAAATTGATGAGATAAGAGGCAAAATGAATGAATGTGAGATAAAAACCCAACCAATAGGAAGAAGCCACTTGTCAACATGTGAGTGGACAAAGGTGGAGCACATTTTGGTCATTGTGCAATTAAATGCAATTAGGTGGAATTTGAATATAGTGAAATGACATGTTGGAGGGAGAAAAGAATAACTTAAATGCCACTTGGCTCAATGCACAAGGACACATAAGCTGAGTTAAATGTTTTGTTAGAAGAACAAATCTCGTTTGGAGGGATTTTAAAATTTGAGAGAATCTTCCATCAAAGATGCCAAGTTGAGAGAAAATAAGGATTTAATAAATGAATTAAATTGATTTATTTGTGCAAGTGGGAAAATCTAGAGAATGCTACATAGATTAAGATAATATTTAATCAAGATTTGATTAAATAAGAGGAGATTAAGTGATTTCACCAATTTGACTTAGATTTAGGATTAAAATAAATCAAAATGAGGGGAAACTAGTTTAGATTTAATTAAAAAAATGTTTTGATTTATTTAATTAAAGAAGGAGATGATGTTAGATTAAATTAGATAAATGTTTGATTTATTTAATTTAATAGAGGAAATTTAGAGATTTAATTAAATAAGGTGAGTTATTTAATTAAAATAGAGATAAGAGAATTAATTAAAGAAACTAATTTATTTATTTAACAAGAAATAATGACTTAACTAGATAAAATTAATTTATTTAATTAAGAGGAAAATTGACAAATTTAATAAAATAAGGGCTATTCGATTAAATGTTTAGAAAAGAGTATGATTTAGGGTGAAGCAGTGTTAGTTAAATCTAGATTAGGTCTGTAATGTCAATCAGTACTTTTTATGTGTCTACAATTAATATTAGGAAGGAATGACTATTCCAACATAACATAGGCTAACTTGGTCAAGAATAGGAAAAAGGAAATTCTACTCTAGATCCATGTTCCCACCTTGTCCTAGGAAATAAATATGCAATCACCTATCTAGTTTCTCAAACTCTTCATAATCTCTTACCCCCTTTGTTGTTTGTCTCCTCTCAATAGCCTAATCCCAAAAACCTATTCTTAATTTTTTTCCATTTCGAGGAATCGTTTCTCTAGTCTATATAATTATTGAGGAACTCACCATTGGATTGAATAATCCTTTCTTTAATTTATGATTGAACTTATTGAAGGAGGAAAGAGTAAGGCCAATAGTTCAAATTTACTCCCATAAACCAATGTTCAAAGCATTGCCCACTCTTATTTGATCCGCTTCTTAATGATATTTCTTTTTTTTACCAAGTTGTTCCAGATAACTAAGCTATTTGTAAACTTAAATAAAATGAAGTTCCTTTGGTCCTCATTACCAAGGCATTTAGATTAAAGATAGTCCCATCCTATTTTGGCAAGGAATCTATCTTTGTTAAAAAAAATCAACATTTTAAAACCAAGGCCACCAAATATTTTTGGCATGAAAATATTTTCCCAACTAACCATGGCAATCTTGGACTTTTTATTGTTATCATCAATTGAAAAATCCTCTAGAGAGTTCTTCAATTTTATAGGAGATGCAAGAAAGAATCATAAATAGGGAGAGAAAATACATAGGAATGTTTTGAAGGGAAGATTTAAGGAGTTTAAGTTTTCTAGCTTGAGTAAGGACCTAACCCTTCCAACCAACCAATATATTTCTTGAGCATTTGGGGGAATTTTGGAAATTAAAGGAAAGAAAAGGAAGAATGATAGAAGGGCTATCGATTGACATCAAAGGATACTTGTAACTCTATCTTTAACCATCTGATCTATACTGTAGAAATAAATCTTGCTCTTCATATGGTTAATGTGTTAACTGAAGGAACATGCATAATTTTCTAGGTTTTTTTTTCCAATGGGTAGCTTCCACCACCAAAGCATTACCAAAAAGAATATTGTCACTTACAATTGTTGATGGGAAGTGGGGGTAGCAACAAACTATCTTTAACACCTATAAGAATTCTCAGGTAAAACATTTTATAAAAAATCATCTCAAGAACTTCGACCACCATTATGAATAAATAGGGGTAGAGAGGGTACCCCTATCAAAGGCCTCTCCCAATAGAGAAGGATATACTAGGGACTCCATTGACCAAAATAGAAAATATAGATCTAAACACTATTTTCATATTTTTTCCCAAAAAATTAAATCTTATTCTAATAGATTATGGAAATACAATGTGTTTGAACCAAAGGAAAATAAGGTGTCTACCTTTTAGGAGATGGAAGTTTGGGACCTATTTTGAACTTTATTTCATTAGGAAACCAATATCCCTCAACAAATTGACTCAATTGAGGGAAGGAGTAGGGATTTTCATGGTGTGACTAAATGGGGGTTCATGGGGGTTCACCATTAGAATGAAGTTTCAAAGTAGAAATGCAAACATTCATGCACAAAACCTTAGAAGCTTGAGAACATTTCATTAAATTGACAAACAAAGTGAAAGAAAAAATTACCTCAAAGAATGGAGAGGTCAAAAAAAGATCTAAAAGCCATGAAAATTATTGTTTTAAGGTGCACTTGGATTGATATGCTGAGCTAGGTGATCTAGTCATGCTATAAGAATCTAGGTGTAGAAGAAGGAATCTCCAAGTGATTGTTCAAGATTTATAGAAATATGCCAAAAAGTGCTATACAAGGAATCATATGCCCAGATGGGTGACTAAGTAATGTTACTAGGGTTTGACTGATATTTTTGTCACCTCTAATGATCTTCTATAGCTTCTACCTTGTCTGATCTTCAAGTCCAAAAAGTTTGAATTTTTTGATCTATATGTGAGTTTCCATGAAGATGACTTCTTATAAACTTTTAAAGCTATGTCTTCAAAGAATCTTCAAGCTCCTATTCACCTAGATTTGCAAACACACATCAGGAGGGGAAAATTCTTTTTTGTTACAGAATAAGGGTTTTCCTTGGTCAAACCTCATTTTAGTAATTAAACCTTGAAATGAAATAGAATAAAATGAAGGAATGATTAATGAACAAATGAAATGTTGCAAGTCACCAAAATCCTTTAAATAAAGGCTACAAACTTGTGTGAAATGGCTAGCATGAATGTGGATCTTGATTTTTAATTGAATTCTTGATGCATGAAGAATTTGACATTCTTGAAACTTGAATGCTACTCCAATTGCTTGATTATTTGCTTTTGAATGCTCTTGAGCTCATAAAATTTCCATAAGAATTCTCTCTCAAATTTTCTAGATGACTAGAAAACTTTCTAAGATAAATTATGTGAAATAACCTTGTGTTTATACTTGTTTATGACTAATTTTCTGAAATTATAACACTACAAGATGACATCAGATATAGGATAATAAAACAATGCCTAGAATTTGATTTAAAATTGGTCTAGGTTAAAGTAAGACTCATATGCCAGGAAGACTCATATGCCAGGATGGGCATATGAGTCCCAGTGGCTAAAACCTGGGTCACAGATATCAAGAAGTGATTTGTTCAATGCAAAATTTAAAATTAAGCCCCAAGACCTAGGTGAGACCCATACGCCCAAGATGGCGCATGAGTTCCAGATCCCTAGATCTAGAACATATACCAAAAAATTGAATTTTGATGTTCCATTTGTTAAATGTTAGGATTATCAATAGAAAAATACATTTAATTAGGCTTGTGGATGCAAAATAGGACCAATTAAGCCATAAATAAACAAAATTTTAATAGGGAGGGCCAAAAAAAGTGTCAAAATGTAAAGGGATACATTTTTCTACACTACATTTAGTGCCACTTTAGTGGAATGATGACCTTGCATCAAACTCACACTAAAGTAGATGAATTTGCAACAAGATGGGTCCAAGTGTAACAATGTGGATGGTATAGGATAACAAAGATCAAAGGATGTGGCCACATCTCCAAGATCCAAGGTCATATATTAAACCAACATAAGAACAAAGGGGAAAACACAAGGTGTATGATACACAAAAAAAGAAGAAAAGATACACAAATATACAATGTCAATGGATAAAATAAAGAAAAATAAAAACCAAAAAAAGAAGGAAAAAGGGTGAATCAAGCCTCAACTATTCATCCAACATGATGTGGATCAAGCCTTAGCTATTTGCAAAGAAAAACACTTATAAGTGGAACATGATTTCCACTATCCAAACAAAACACACACTCACATAGGTTAGTGGAATCTAGTATCCCTTAGGTGATCCTATAGTGAGACACATACACACATGGCCAATATTTGCCCACACACAAAAAAGAAAGTGGCTATATGAAATTCACACATAAGGTTGGTTGTCATACATACTAACCATACCAAAGCTATACCTCTTGATAACATTGATAAGGTTCCACAAAATGAAACTTCAAGATTTTGAACAATATGCAAGTAAAAATTCGTTCAAGAGGTCTTTGCTTAGTTCATGTAAGGTCTCTTCTTAGGGAAAATTGTGCCTAATGTCTCCAAGAGGGGAAAAATCAAATAAATATCATGTTCTAAAAGGAAATCAAGTCCAATGACACCACCAAGAAAAGGACATATCACAAAAAGAAATAAAATCACACAATGAAACATGAGAAATATCAAAAGGTAATGTTAATGAATGCCCCCACTTTAAAGCGGTTGCTAACACCATTTTTATGAGAAATTGCTTTAAAGTAGAAGAAGACATGAGAGCTTATCATATGTTCTTGAATGGAACTACATCATGGATAAAAGGTTGCCCACAAAATGTAATGCTAAACATAAAAAGTACGCCACATGTGAGCCAACTTAAGGCATGTCATCCAAATCTCAATATCTCTCTTATATATATACATGGAAGGAAATCAACTAGCCAAAAGAGAGAATGACAAGTTTCATACATGGACAAGGCTACCTAACCCCCTTGCCCCCATTTAGTGCAAGACAATGGTGAAACAAGATGATTCATGAAAAAGATGAAAATTAGTATCATTTAGAGGAACTAGGTGTTTCAACACAAGGAAGAGCACCACAATCCTTAAGATATAGAGTTATATTACTGAAAGCCTTACTTTCATTTAGTAGGACTATTAAATCTATGTTATTGAAAAAATGAACTCTTTTATTAAAATTTCTTGTGTTTTCGGTGGGAGAGATTAAGTAATCTTGGAGGAGTCTCAATAGGATACACTCTTGATAAACAATAGGGGATATTTCTTTCTTATCACAAGTTGTCATACACACAATAGAGGATAAGACCTTAGATGAAGATGGAGATAGAGGTGGTAAAACCTAGATCTTTCTTGAAAAGGGATGGTATAGACATTAAACTTGTTCTCTATCATTTTACTTCATGTTTTCATTGTATCCATGCTTAGAAAGGGGTTTGTATCCAATACCACAACATTCTTCCAACTCAGGAAAAGGGGTTTTGTGCTTCAGAGAAGGATTGAATCTTCAAAAGAACACAAATAATTTTTAGGTTTTGTAGAGTTATGCATTTTCCTCTCATGAAGATGGGGTTTGGACGACCCCCGTCACCACCATGGGGTGATGGTGTTGATGTAGAACCAAGTTGAGAACATGAAACACAAGGCTATTTAGGTGTAGATTGTGATATTTTGTACTCTCCCCTAAAGGAGGGTGTAAAATCTAATGAACCAAAATAATCACTAAAGCATGTGTTTGAAAATGAATCATTTGTATATGACTCTTTGGATTTTGAGGGTGATATTTTGGATTCTTTGTTGAAATGAGTTGTAAAATCTAACAACCTACAATCATCACTAAATATTTTTGTTGTAGGTGGAAGACAATTAGGATTAACAAAAAATTCTATAGGTTATACTTTTGAAATTGGAATGAAATTATTAGAGGAGTTAGAAGTGCTATGAGGGTATGTGTAGGATCATCATGGAAAAAATAGGCCCTTAAGTGGGAAAAAATTCATAAAAATTAGAGTTAGCCAAATTGACGTAAAAAATTAAATAAGATATCCATTTTATTTATAAAATATGTAAGAATAGAATCTATAGAAAATTGAACGTAATTTCTAAACTACTAGGTTTATTTAAAAATAAATAAAATCTATTTGGTGAAAATTTGAAATTTCAATGCAGTAGTACTTAAATTTAGGGAAAAAATAAGTAGGTGTCTGTCTAACCACCCTAACCATA
>VDFB02368364.1:0-29797 GCA_007258455.2 Sequoia sempervirens
TTACATCTATTATAATCCCAAATCAAATATTCTCTAGTATCAATAATGAGTAAAATCAATGTGAAATGACATGTGTGTTTGACATCGATACACAATAAAATAAATGATAACTCTATCATCACTTATGTGGGTAGTTTACAATCCACATAATAGGAGGTTCCAATATAAATGATATAATTAATATATGAGAACCAAAATATTCTGAATTATATATGTATAACATTATTATAAATTAAAATCAATAAGGATATGAAGCATTTTCCAACTTGTGCATGATCTTGTGCCACTTTAATAGATTTTCTAATCCATAATAATGGTTGAATACTACTCAGTCGTTTGGTTCCTATAGGTCCATCCCATTGTGCTAGGAGATAGACACATAGAAACAACAAACACACTCACTTGAAATAAAGGATATGTATTACACACATGCCAAAGACTTTGCATACAACACAAGTATGAAATCATACAATAAAGGTATCAACCAACAAAAATATACATGGTTAGAGATTATTTTCACATTAGATAGAAGTGTCATTGTAGTAGTGCAAAGTGATGGCTAAGTGGAGATTGAGTATGCATCCCATTCATAAGGCAAGGGTACCCAAGCAACATATTTTCTAGCAACTCTCAAAGTGTAGCACATCCTTCACACTCACATTGAGTCTTTACAAGTGCTTTGAAAATATATTGCAAAATTTTAAAACTCATCTTAGTTCATTTTATTTACCTTATAAAATTTAGGTATCACTTAAATTAATAACTCTACCCATTTTGTTTCCATGGATCACTTTGAATCTTCATTAATTAACAAATCTATACCCATTTTGTCTCCATACATTATTTTTTATCTTGAAAAACATTGAGAGCCACTCTTTTCCTACATCATATCCCTCAAATCCTAGGTTTGTCATCCTAAATCACCATTTGAATACAACACAAAAATCAATGCAACAAAATTCAAGTAACAGTTTTGGACACAGTCTCAAAAGATTCTAAATAGAAAAATATTGAGGAGTCATTGTTTCTCCCATTCTAACCCATTCATATTCATTCCCAATTAAAAAATTTCCAAATGATATTTTCAATGAGAAACCATGAAAATCCCAAATCCACATTTGATGAACCTATTTTTTTTTACTTTTTAATTAAGGATTTTTTTTCTAAATCAAAGAATGCCCTTTTGATCCAAATATGAACAACTCAACATTCTTTTCAAATAAAGTTGACATTTTAGAAATCCATAATTTTTAATCATAATCAAGACTCAAAAATGAGATTATTGTTATTAATAGCCTAAATATTCTTAAGAAAAATGAATCTTGCACTACTTGCATTGAAAATAATAATAGTTTCTTACAAAAATTTAAGCCCTTAATAGATACCATGAATATTTTTCAGTATTGTGCTAAGTGATATTTTATCTAATAATCTTCATGAAGCATTCAAGAAATTCTTAGGATAACAATAAGGTGCAAGATTCACATAGATACGTAGGAAAAGGCTGGGGCAATTTATATGTTCATCATGGTCATTATGAGATTAGATTATTTTATAACAAGCTGATTCCCAAGAAGAAATGAATTATCTTCACAATTCCAAGTTGAATTCTCAGTTGTTTTATCTTCTTTCATTAGATGCTCAAGACAAAGGCTTACAAGCTTAAAACAATTGAGAATTCAACATGGAATTGTAAAGCATTTTTTGAACCCATGCCTTATTTTATGACCAAATTGGATGGCAGATATTGAGGCTTGAATTTCTGTGGGAAATCTTTTAACACATGTAAAAAATAGGACTAGAAGCAAAAAGAGTAATCATATTAGATAACAATCAATGTCATAATCATATTACACTACTACATAGAGGGGGGTTCTAAGACATTAATTTAAGACAAAATATTAATTTTGTCTTAAATATATATTTTATGTTTAAATTATATTTTTAATTTTCTAATTGTCTTAAGTTAAGACAATAAAAAAAAACTTTACTAAAATATTTTTTTTATTTCTCTCTCTTTATTCATTTTCCCTCCTTTTTCCCTCTATGGCAGGTAATAGGGTTTTGAGAATTCCAGTTGGAATTATGGTGCGACCTATCCTCTGATCGTTGCTTTGGCCATGGTGGTTTACCTGCACCTTCTTTGGATCATCAGCAACATTCTCACAATGCTTGGAACCATTGTCACCAATATTTAGACCAACAGAGAAATGGCCATCAAGCTTGTAAGCTTCTAACCCTATTTTTATTTTTTATTTTTGTGGATATGTAAGTTTTATTTTATTTTATTATTAATCTGCCAAAAAGGGGGTACACCATATACTCTGAGAGGCATTAGATTTACATTCAATATATATATCAAAGGATCCCTAGCTTCATTTTCCAGAAGGAAACCCTAATCGTAGCCAGACCAACGACCATGCAGAGTCGAGAGAAACAGAGCACCCAACCCGACTAGAATATGGACAACCATCAAGCCTGAACCCTACCCAATGGAATCAAAATCCACCCAACAGTGCATAGCTATACAAGAGCA
This sequence comes from Sequoia sempervirens, assembly GCA_007258455.2. Taxonomy (NCBI): domain Eukaryota; kingdom Viridiplantae; phylum Streptophyta; class Pinopsida; order Cupressales; family Cupressaceae; genus Sequoia; species Sequoia sempervirens. The sequence continues at coordinate 2,537 of VDFB02368364.1, forward strand.
CCCAATCAGCGTCGCCTTCAGCTCAAAATGCAACTGAGATCAAAAGCCATAAGGATCGAGAGCCCAAACCCACGACCCACACTTTATAGCAAAGGCCAAAAATTCAGGTGCCCACCATGAATTCAAAGACAAATATGAATTGGAGTTGGATTTCAAAAGGTTTTTGGAGGAGTTTTGCTCCTCCAATTCTGAGAAGGTGGGGTTTAGTAATATAAATTGGACTTGATAAATTGTAAAATTCAATTAAACATATTATATTAATAAAATGATTGCTTACAATGCAAGATGGGTATAGTGATTTCATGATTGAATTTTTTCAGGAGAAGGAAGAGGCGTTGAATATGGCTGTAGTGGTTTTTTGCAAACTATCCAAAGAAAACGTGAATCCAGCTCAACTACTTACCAAGTAGGTTATATCTCTTTTGTATCATCTCATTATTACTGGTCCTGTGGATTATGGGGATTTGACTTATTTTAGTAAGATGACTGGCTGGTATGAAGTGGATCTTTGTTAACATGCAATGAATTTAGGATATGAAAATAGTAGAATTAATAGGCTTAATGTGACGCTTGCTGCAAAGTATGCAATTTTTTACCATTTAGTAGGTAATCATATTCATTCAATGATCTGTTTTCAAATCTTCATTATGTCATATCATGCATTATCATGTTGATGCATTTAGAGATAACTAAGAATAGCTGGGATGTTGGAACTAGTGAAAAATTATGTACCATGTTAGATATATTTGAGTTATTTTGGATAAAAATGTTGATGATAAATTTTAATATAGTAATATTTCTGGATTTTGACGTTGTAACATTTTTTATCATCAATGTTTTGTATTATACTCCATGATCCATTATCAGGATGAGTTAAGTTAAAGACAAATAAGATGATCCAAGATTCTTTTTCACTGACTTTAACTCATCCTGATGATAGATCATGTAGTATAATCTGAAACATTGATGATAAAAAATGTTACACAGTCAAAACCCAGAAATATTACTATATTGATATCATGGATTGTAGAAATTTAATATTTTAAAGCTAATAATTTGTTGAAATATAGGGAAAAAAATGTTCTCCTCACAGACTTCCTATCTTAGCAAGAGGAAAATGTTTTAAATTCACTAGAAGATGAAAATCTTTCTTTTTTTATATCTGGTGATTTGTAAGTACAAGTTTGAGTTTCTAAATTTGTTTTGCTGAAAATGTGTAGGCTAATTGATGCCCATCTATTCTCATTTGATGTTGGGAAAGCCTTGGTGGTTAATATTAGGCAATTGAAGAATACAGATCAGAGAGGAGCTCTTGATAAAGTAGGTGTACTAAAATATTTTACAGAAGTGTTGGAGGTAAGTCCTAGCAGGAATTGATGATAACTTTATTTTGTCATTAATTTTAATGACAATAGAATATTGATATTTGTAATGGAAAATAACATTTGCGGGATGGAAGCAGTATTGGCTCAAATCCTCGAGTCAGAAAACATGCTCTTCACAGGAGGTATCTGAATTAAGATCCAAGAACATCTTGCTGGGGCACCTGAACTGATCAACAACAAGAAGTTTGAATTTTATAGTTTCAGCATTGCAATATAGGAGATTGTTACAGTGCAAACATGTGGTGAAGAAAAGACAACTTGGAAATCTTCTTTTGCTGTGGTGCATAAGGTTTGTTCTCTCTTTTGTTTATGATGTTGGAAGGTAGCATCTTAGGATCCCAAATATGTTAATTTGTACACTTTATAATTTTATAGTATATGTCACTGAGTAGTTGGTTTCCTTGTATTCCATGATGTTTTAGGGCTTTCCAATTATTAAGCAGACATTTACTAGTATATATGATTTGTTTTAAGACCTGACCACTTCTATCAAAAAGTAAGGTTAAAAAATGAACATGGTATTTGGTGGTAAAGAATGCACGACTTGCATATCCAAAAGATTGCTTATTCTCAACTTCCTGAATCAACATGTTGTAAATTGTTGAGTTCCAGGTCCACACTTGTCTTGTCCTAAACACCCAATATGCATAAATAGTGTAGAAGAATAACAGAAAACTACACATAATGTAGAATGGGCCAATATGGTCTAATCTTAAATGACTTAAAAATAGAAATTGGAACCATCTTACCTATAAACCATAATTTGATACATATTTAGGGTGAATGTACATGGAAAAAGAAGTAGCTTAATGAAATATGATAATATCAATTCTGGAATTCACTTCATGGCTCACTTTTCCTAAAATCTAGATTTCTTACCCCAATCTCAAACTTAGAAGAAATTGAAAAATATCCAATTTGAAATCCAAAAGTATATTCTGAATTTACTTTAAGACTAAAAGCTGAAATATTTTAAGCAGTATCGAATATGCCGAAAACAGTAACACTAAGAAAATCATCAGGAAAAAGTCTCCAAAGCTAAAATATACTAACTGATATAGCTTTTCCATAAAGTATGAAATAAATGAGTTTTTATGATAAGGTATGTGCTCCAACATTGGCCCAAGTGATTGCATGAGAGGTATAGAGTCTATAGACTGCAATTTTCGAAATGTTAATAAATTTGCACTGATAAAGCCTTCAAAGTAAATCTTTGTTGTTAGTGATAAAGCTTTTCTAGACAGTACACAAAGAAATAAATTTCCGCGAGGTGATATTGGTTCCAAAAGCAGTATCAACACTTTGTTTGTCTAAATACATGGTCTTCGTTGAGTACTTGCATGATTGGCACCAAATCATTTCTCAAAGACCTCTCCATTTAATTTCTATACATATGTATAGTGCTACTAATGTAATTAACTAATGTAATTGTCAAGAAGAATTAAAAATCCTTGAGGTGCCAATCACTATGGTCTTACACATTTTAGTAGGATTGCTACCTCTAGTATTTTGGCTGCTTCTCAGTGTACATGTTAATAGACCTTTCCTAGCTCCCCCATAGGCACAGTCCATAGATACAATTGACTTGCATGTTACCTAGATTTTTTGAGGTTTAAATATGTGACCTTATTCAAAAATCTCCATTATTATTTTATTAGGGGTTATTAATTGTTTATAGAAATGTTGGTTGTTGATGTGCCCACACATCTACATATATGATGGCAACAAATTTCCCAAATTTTGGGAATGGTGGGGGATAGGGAATATTTATATGTACAGTTTCAGACACAAACAAGTAGAAGAAAAAGCTAAGTGGAACGATTTAAGAAAAGACCTTGCTGCATGTATCATGATAAAATCTACTAAAAATACCAATCTACACTTGAGAGAAATGATCATTCTCCCAAGAACCTAAACAACATATCGTTTCATCAAGGATGGTTAATCACCAATGAAGGAAACAATAGTCTGACCAGCTCCATTAACATTATGATTTCTACAACCATATCACTTATGATTTCCTTAATGTATTGGTCATGTGGCTCATACCATGCATCCAGTAATAATGCGTGAAATTGGAAAAAGGGCACTTAATACAATTCCTCTAAGATTCTTCTAAGTCTGCCATAAAAAGGTTCCTTTTGCGAAAGTGGGGTAATTTTATTGGGAATATTGATACTAGTTTCAGAGCATGGAAGAAATATAAAGAAGATTCAAACATGATCATTAATCCAAACAACTAGCAAATCATATTTATGTAGATGAATTGCAAATCCCATGCTCTAATAATAATTTTTCTTTTTATACTTTTTCTTTTATGTTACTTAATGGAATTGAATAATAATATGACATTTCTAGCAGGTTGTTGATGTCTTTTAAACTCCCTAGGGTAGGACAAGCTCAAAATGCATAAAATTATGACAATTCACAAATCCAGAGACACATCCTAGTGGCATAGGTTAAACTTTCAAAAAAGGACAGCATGGGGATATGTTTCGTCCCCATTAGAGTACCCCTCAAACATTAGAGTATGTCTCCAATACTTCCAAAGGACAAGAACACATCCCCATAAAACACTTGTATGATTTTTGAATTTATAATCCATGTACATTTTCACATGTAAAGGGGGTTTGAGGGAAATGAAGTTGCTCTCTTAGGCAATAAGAATGCCACTATGCTTCTTTCCTTGTCAACATTTTAAATCTTTATTTCCTGCATGGTACATAGGAGAGGTCTAGTTTCATAGATAATGTTGGCCTACATAAAGTTATCAGGGATAGATATGTTAAACTTAGTCTAATAGGAAATTCTTTGTTTTTGTGTACCGTATATTGGATACATTTATGGCACTAGGAAATGAATACCTAATTCTAAAACAATGGATTTGAATTTTTGAAATGGTCAAATTGGATACAAATCCTCAATTCACTGCACTTGGCACGAATCTCATACTGATTTTGTAGGGTGGAGGTCAAAACCCTTCCTGAATGTAGTTTTCTCTACCTGAGGATTTAAATGTTCTAATGAATGGAGAAAAGAGAGTTGTATGTCATGTATGGAATGCATGATATAGGTACAACCTTGAAAATTTGAGTATATGCAATATAGATTTGAAGGCCATGGCATATTAAACCCATTTCATTAATGTGTTGAGGGCCATGGATACTCATACAACTTCCCTGAATGAGGATAATTTTGCTGTTAACTAAATAAGTGATCTAATTTAATCATCTAATCTAACTTAACCTGGCTGGCACAATCACCAATCCCCCTCCAAATCCAACAAGGAAATACTGTGTAGATCTTGTTGAGTTAGTAGGCACCTAAATAGCTATCTAATTTGTCTCAAAAATGCTATAAACTGTAGAGCAACAAGATTATTAGTGGAGGTTGTATATGACCACATTTTGTGGATGCCTTGTGCTAAAATTGAGTGAATCAGATAGCCTACTAAGAGGTCAACAACATTTAGATGTTCATGAAAAATCATCACATGTTGCAAATTATATATAGAAAATTCGTAAAGTTGGAATTGTTAAAGGTAACTTAATTCACATTTTGATCTAATTTCAAAATATAAAATATGTTTCAGTTTGTGATTTGATAATTAATTCTATATTTTGAATTAGTTTAATTTTTAGTATATATTTTATGTATTTATTGCACATCATGAAGGTTGTCAAGGTCATGTTCTTAAGCTACTCATGTTACCTATGACTCAATCCAACAAACAATTGAGTTTAAGATTTATGAACATTTTATATACAAATAAGTCCAGGTTAAAACATGAAAATAGGTTTTTGTGCAAATGTCTAATACTACTTACTAAGTATTATAGTAAATTTTAAATGAATCACTGAGATGAAGTAAAACTTCTTGTACATATTTTCATTTCAAATCCATTTAGATCTTAAGCAAAAAAGTTAGCAGTGTTGTTATATTCTATCACACATTTTACTCTATGTAAGATTCGTATATGGATTTGACCTAATTTCCATTGGTATGTAACAAACATCACCAACATGGAAGGTGGTAGGCTAGAATTGGAAGAGTAGCTAACAACAAAGATCTATATTTGGGAACATTCGGTAGGTTTTCTCTCCTTATGTATATATACAACCACTCCTATATGATTTTATGATATGGAATTATATTTTTCTAACATACCTCTTCAATGGAAACCATTGAGAGATAAGTGTTTTTCCCATTTCTTGTTCTCACTTGATTGAGTTAACTTCACAGGTACACAAGAAGAGGCTGCTGAAGCATATGCCATTGCTGCCATTAAATTCAGAGGCCTTAAAGCTGTGAATTTTTTTGATATGAGCAGATATGATGTGAATATTATGATTGAAAGCAACACGTTACCCATGCATTCAATGTGACTTGCAATGGCTTGGTTGAATTTTTTAAAATTCATCTAATAGAATAATGTATATGACAACCCCCATAGAAATATCTAAGGGGACATCAAATGATCATGTTTAGGGGAGTTCAACTGATACTATTTTATTTTTCTGGCTTAGCCAACATTTAGCTACAAATGCAACCATTGTACATACACATTTTATTGCAGCCAAATGAATTATTGCTCATGGAAAGTGTATGCTTGATTTCTTGGGAGCTTTTATCTTTTCAAACACTTCCTCACTTCATATTTTGATTCTCGTGTACTTATAAATTTCACATTTTCATAGCAAAAGTAGTATGTTGACTTTTCATTGCAGCTTTCTACTTATTCTGTGCTAAGATTACTCGAAAACGACTGCATGAGAATCAACACAAAATGATAATATGTAATTCAGATATTCTGTCACCTTCAAAATATGATACACTGGTTTCCCCTCTATTTCATCTTTTAAAAGTCTACTTTCTCTAAAGTTTTTTGCACAAAACTTATGTCTAAGCAATTTGGCCAATAATGGATACTCTTCAATAATAATAGTATTAAGTTTGGAGGTTATGACTCCATTAACTTCATCAGTAAATAGACAATAACTTCACAAATTTAATAGAATGAATGAGAAAGAGAAAGATTATAATACATCAATTGTAATGCTCTCATATAAATACTCTTCTAATGATTCTTATATCCTCTTCATCATTTTCGAATGAATAAAGAATGTCCTTAAATACAACATAACACAAAAATCTGCACGAATAATAGGTCAATAATAGGAATTACAAAAATAGGTCAATAATAGGAATTACAAAATTTGTTCAAATGTATGTAATAGCATACATTTGAACGAATAATTCTTTTTTAAAAACTGCAGACATTCGTCAAAATTTTGACGAACATCTTGCGACAAACCATAAAACTTCTGATGAAGTTGCTATACATGCAATGATATTTTCATCGCACGTTTGATGATATTTTTGTCGCATGTACATCAATTTCGTCAGAGGTTTTATAGTTCGTCGCAAGGTGTTCATTGAAATTTCAACGAATGTTTGATGTTATTTCAATGCTTTCGAAGATGCAGTTTGCATTGTGTTGTGGTTATTTTTCGTTGCTAGATGGACGAAGTTTGCGTCGATTTTTCGACAAACACTGGTTCCATTTTCCGTGGCGATGACCAACAATGTTGGGTTGGTATTTCGACATTTAAAAGCTCGTTGAAAAAGCAACAAAAAAATAGCGACGAAATTTATATGAGTGTAACATCGATATTTCGACAAACATTCGTCAAAATTTGGATTCAAATATAGTAGTGTGTGGATCTGGTTGAGGTGGTTGCTAGTCTCTCGGGGCATCCCTCTACTGGTCCCTCTAGCCCCTTTGCTGATTTGGCTATTGTGGAGGCAGCCCACCTCCTCCTCTAGGTGCTCTTGGAACCTGCCCTGCCTACCCCCTCCTCGTTGTCCTACCTCAGGGTCTCCTTTGTGGCAACGCTACCCTTGGAACTGAGTTGTAATGGAGGCCTAAACCAATCATCATAAGCACATGTGATGCCCAGATCCGCCTGTCCCTATGCATAGGACCATGGCCTAGCCACCAGCTACTTGAAACTGTTGACCACATCGGACGCTAGGATCATTCGACCCCAGGTGGTCTCTCTCGATGTCTGTGCAAAAATGGCCATGAACTGATCGTCAAGATAGTCTTGCACATCTCTAAACTGCCAGGCTACCCTGTCTAGCAGGTAGTGCTCAATCATGGTGTGCTTGTGTCCCTGCATTAGTTGATCTTGTCTGGCATAAAACAGTTACTACACATCGTTGTACCAGGCAGGCATATGTAACTAGGGTCTCCAAGTAAACTTTGTCATCTCATCGATCACATGACACTAGTGAGGTAGGCCTCACTGTCCTATATGTTTAAAGGTGAGGCCACCCCTGTACCTCCAAACTGCTAGGTCATCAAGCTCAACATCGACCATGGTAACCATCGTTCGAAGCACGACTATGTGCTCCTAGGCCCAAATGTGTAATAATGTGACACCAGTACCAATCGCTCGACTGTCACAATAGGCGAACTCATGCAGATCATGATATAATGAGGCTAGCATTACTGGTCCCCATGCAAACAACGTCCTCTACCTCAACATTCACTCCCAAGCCAAGCCCCATCCCAAGCTAAAGTATCTGCCTCGCCAGTTCAGGGCCACTAACCCTGATATGATCGTAGTAACAATCAACCTAAAAATTGACACCCGGTGTCTATAGTAGTTCAGATCAAGTTGGCCCTCAGAAAGCGCAAGCTCCTCCACCTCCAGAATCTCAAAACATGCATCTCTTCCAACATCGGTATCATAAATAACTCGCTCGCTGTGAATCGGCAACTGCATGCACTAGATGTCCTCCAATGTAACAATCGCCTCGCCAGTGGGAAGGTGAAAGGACGAGGTCTCGCTATGCCACCAGTCGGCCAATGTTGTCATCATTGCCAAGTGGGTCCTCATGGTGGGCGCATAAGCAATGTACCAGAGGTCGATCTCTCCTAGGTGCTCCTATTGCAACTCGTGTAAATCGCTCAATCTACTCATCATTGAGGGTCGATGCTCGTGTGAAAGCATAGGCTCTCTATCCTCCTGCACTCAGGAAGCCACAATGTCAAAATTCATAAAAAAATTTGACCTCATTTGGAGTTTTCGACAGAAGAACAATGATTGCATCACTATTTGCAATGGCGTCGCCCTTTAGAAACTCCAAACAATGATGCTTGACCCCTTCAAAATGCAAACTAGGCCACAGTATCGCTATTTGCACACACGGCCCCCTTTGACCTGGAAACCCTAAAACCTAACTGAGTCGCAACATTGCCATTCACAATGGCGTCACCATTTATAGTTTGCAACCCTAAAGCTAAATTGTGACACGGTGTCACAATGCATAGTAGCACCACTATTTGACCCCTAGTGTCACCGATTTTGCAGTTTTAGCGTCGCTATATAGTGACGCTAGAGAGTTTGACCTTTCAAACTGTAATAAATGCACTAAAAAATCAAAACTAAAGGTCAGGTTAAGATCACATACCGCTGGTCCTGCACCTGGAGGTCTCTGGTACACTTGAACTCGCTCGAAAATGTGTCGAGGAAGCACTCTTTGTGCCATTTTGCAGGAGGGTCAAAGCTCAAAACGAAGGAATTCTCAAAGTGTGAATGCAAAAATGAATGGAAAGTGACCCCTCCAAAGCTATTTAAGCATGAAAAATAGGGTTTTTTGCCCCTTTTCTAGCTATCAAACTAGGGTTTTGCACCCCCAACCCATTTTTTCCCAACCGAAGCTCATTTTAGGTCTTTTTCTCACGTTTTGGCACATTTTTAGCATCTTGGAGCCTTTTTGGACCCATCGGGTGGCTTGTCCTCTTTTTTCGAGAAATCACCCAAAAATCTAATTTTTCATTTGATCTCTCTAGAGGGCAGTATACTAGTGTAATTCTTCTCATTGGGGTAGCAGTAGGGCATCCAAAAAAATTAGATTTTTTTTGAATTTTGATCTCGACAAGGTTATTATTTGAACCAACACAACAGGTACATTGCTTCAAAGAGGGGCAAAATGTAGACGTTCAAATTATCTTGATTGATATTGTGCACTCGATCCTGATTCACTAACATCAATTCTCCCTAAATCACTTCTTTATTAACCAATTAATTGAATAATCCTTATTTAATTAATTCATCAAGATTCCTCCTTTAATTAAATAAATCAACTTTATTTGATTAAATCATAATTCCCCTTTTAATTAAATAAATCAATTTTATTTGATTAAATCCTAATGTTCCTCTTCTAATTAAATAAATCAACTTTATTTGATTAAATCATAATTCCCCTTTTAATTAAATAAATCAATTTTGTTTGATTAAATCCTAATGTTCATCTTTTGATTAAATAAATCATTTTATTTAATTAAATCCTCAGGCCATCTCCTTTTAATTGAATAAATCAAACTTTATTTAATTAAATTTAATGTTCATTATTCCTCTCATTTGATTTAAATAAATCTAAAAATCTAAATCAAATGCCATATCAACTAATTTCCATCTAAGTTAATTAAATCTTAATTAACTCTAACACTAATCCTCAAATCCTCTAGATTTTGCAACTTGAACATATAAATCAATTTATTTGATTTATTATTTCTTCTATTTCCATTCAAAAATGGTATCTTTTTGGAATATTCCCTCAATTTGAAATCTCCCTCCCAAAAGGACCTGTCCTCCAACATGGCATTTATAGCTCTTACATGTCCTTTTTTCTTGAGCCAAGTGGCATTAACTCATCTTTCAACTCTTCCTCCACAAGCCATCTTTTGAATTTCAAATTCCACCTAATTGCATTTATCATGCACATTGATCAAAATGTGCTCCACCTTTCTTCAATAGCATGTTGACAAGTGGCACAATGCCATTGGTTCATCTTTAGTCCCACATTCTTCATGTTTCTCCTTCCTCCATCCTCCTTTCCTATAAATGGAGGACTTCTCTATTGATTTTGGAGACACAACTTTATGCAAGATTACTATCTATATATTTTGAGCAAGTTCATCAACATTTCATCCAAGTTTTCATAGTTTCTCATCAATCTTAGCTAGGTTATTGGAAAATTTCATCAAGGAGCACACAATCATCATCAAGTTCATCAAAAGCTTTGCAAGGAATTGGGAAAGGGATTCTTTCCACATCAAATAAGCACCAATTCCCCCATGGGATGTTGGTTTCAATGTTTTGAACAAGATTTAGTAGTTTTCATTTGACTAATTTTTATTTGTTTCTTGTTCTTGGTGTTTGAATGAATTGCATGGGGAATGTTTTTTTTAGATGTGTTTATTGACTAACTTTGGATTGTTTGATCATGTTTGAGCAGGTCTAGACCAAGTATTCACAGGAGCCAACAATAATCCCCAAACACCTAAGGGATCCACCAAAACACAAGTAAAAACTAATCTAACCTTGTCTACTGGGCCTCAATTATACAATGAAGCAAGCTATGATATAATAGAGGAATTGAAGAAAGTTAGGTCCAACTTGTCCATTTTAAATGTGTTACATAATCTCCTTAGTTAGAGAGAAGCTTTGATAAATCTCTTAGACAAAGCAAGGAAACCCAAAGGTAAATCTAAAGTGATAGCAACAATTGATAAGAACATGGTCATGTATAGAGGAAAGATGGATACTCCTCTCTTTCTACTCAGTCTCATTTTTTGGGGAAGAACCTACATAGCTGCTTAGTGGATTCAAGGACTTTGGGTAATGTAATGCTTTATTCTATTTGTAAAGAGTTGGGAATAACACCTACTAAGACCCAAAAGAAAGTCATGTAGTCAGACAAGAAAAAAGTTGGTATGGTTGGAGAACTAAAAGATGATTACATTCATTTAGGATCAAACCCTAGGATCCAACAACATGTTGATATTCAAGTGGTAGACATTTTTGAGGTATACAAGATGTTACTAAGTAGGGATTGGTCTAAGATTTTGAATGGTTATTTTGTGACAAATTTCTCACACCTATGGCTCCCATGGAAAGGAAATCAAAAGCAAATTATAATTGAAAGTGAGCCCCAGTTAAAACATATGATAACCGAATTCCACCCCTAATGAAGTGGCTTATGTTGAAACTAAGCTCAAAGTTTATAGAATTGATGAAATAATAACTGTCATGACAGTTACAAACAATCAGGAAGAGGACCAAACTATTGACCCAAAGAGTTGCTTTACAATTAACCAACAACAACTGGTAGATAGACTAACCAAAGATAAGGGTGTTTTGGGAAAAGGGGTAGTTTGTTAGAAATTTTACTCCCTAATTGGTGCAGAGTTCACTATCAAAATCATTCAGAGCTATGTGTCAACCTTGCTTGTGTTTTTTAAATCAAGTAAGATAGGGTGTTACCAACCATTCATCAAGTGATATAATGAAAGATATAAATCTACTGCCACAAAATCTTAGTGATTATTCCCTCTTAAGTATTTATGTGATCATGTAGAGGCTCCAAAACAAGTGAGTGAGGAATAAAATATTCATACAAATTTCTAGGAGTATCAAGGAAACCCATAGGAGGTGTTAAGCCCACATATACACCCTCCAAAAGAAAAACCTAGAAAAATCAAAGAAACTACTTTGAAATATGTTAGTGAATGTGAAAAAGAACAAGTTTAGTAGGATGATCATCCATACACATAGGTGTTTGTTTGTCAACAAAGGCCAAGGGACAAAAGTTCACCAGAATGCCAATTATGGACAATAAGATTTGACAAATCAAATTCAAAATAGGTGGAGCTGGAATAAAACTAATTAGTCCAAAAGGGAAAACTTATCTTGATTCCTACAAGTTACAATTTGGATGTACCAATAATGTGCTGAAATATGATGCATTGACTAGAGGAATCTTGTTCATGCACCAAAAAAGGCATAGTTCCTAAAAGTACATCGTGACTTAGAATTAATGGTGAAGTAAGGAGCCAATATGCCTACCATGAAAAAAGACTTGTAGCTTATCATAATAGAGTATGGAGTTTGATCAAGGATTTTGATGCATTTGACATAAAGTTAATCTAAAGAGAAAGGAATCAGATTGTAGGTGCATTAGTTTTTGCTATTAGTACTTTGGAGCCTATGAAACATTCTAAGTTGTGAAGGTTTTCTATAGAGCTGATATCCACGTTAGAAATCTCAAATAACATCAGAAATTTCCAAGTGTTTAATGATGATTGACATATTTTGAGTTTTGTTGCAAATTATGGAGTTTTTGATGGAAAAATCATTGATGAGTTAGAAAGTTGGAGAATTAGACTAAAGATCCAATATCATATATTTTGTAAAAGTTTTTGCTTCATTACATTTATATAGTTAGATATTTTTGTAGAAGTTGATCTTATAAAGGACATATCTTTGCACTAGTGAAGTTTTGTTGGGATTGTAAAATCTCTTGACTTAAGAACATAATAAGATCTAATCTAGTTCTACCCATTTGATATTTCTTTCAGCATGTAAATGGTATTCTTCTTGTTAATTTGGTTTATTAGTTTCTAAGAGATGAATGGTTTTCTCATAAAATTTCATTGGAATTTCATTTTGGAGTTGTATATAAATATAGTTATTAAAATGGATAAATATTATCATGTATTGTGAATATTACCCTAGGAACTAGCACTATTAATGAATTGGATTGTGTGTAACAAGTTTGATTTATTTGCAGTTTTTACCAAATGTCTCTCCAATAATGAATAAGTTGATTCAATAAGATTAATGTCTTTGTGCTCTCTTGCACTCCCTAATTTATATTTTGGATTTTTAAAACCCTCTTTAGTTAGGATTAGATCTAGTTCAAAAATAAATAATTTCACATAGTTTGATATAAAAACCAATAGGTCCCTTGAACATTACAACCATATTGACCACTCAACTAGACAACAACATTGTGACCCAACTCCTAGGACCTTGGAAGGTGACAAATCTTGTGATCATTAACCTTTTTTAGGAGAGGTAAGGTGATTTATAACCTTCTTATGTTGCATGTGTCAAATTTTCCATCAACATGTATGGTTTGTGTTAGGGTCAGTGTTGTGCTTGTGTGATAATATCTATTTTAGCACCTTGGGGAAACCTCCCTTGGTCTTGCAAAGCTAAAAGTGAATGAGGTCTTACCCACCTCAATAATTGGTCCTAAGTTGCTCAACCTGAACATAGGTTTGTGGTAATCTTCCTAAGTTTGACACCCCTAACACTTGGGAGATTATAAAACCTTAGGGATTTGGGGTCTACAACTTAGATCACCAATAAATGGTTTCACTATCGAGGAAGAAGTTACTTTAGTCTTTGCCAGTGAAGTGTGAGCCCAATGCATATTTGAAACACCTCTACAACTTGTTTTTCATTTTTTACTAGTAGAATTATGTTGGATAAGTTTGGAATCCTATCAACTTATGCCAACAAATTGGCATCATTTCCAAGGGAAGCTATTCTTGTTTTATTTTGAAGACCTCCACAACTCAAAATAGGGAAGTATTATTGTCTAGTATTTTGAAGTATTTGTTGCTAGAGAATACTTTTGTCTCTTCCAAGTGAAGAGTTTCGACACTGTTTTGGTCAACCAATAATTAATGATTAGATTAAAAGGTTTTGTGATGGAAAGAATAAGGCAACCCATATACTAATAAGGAGAAAATAAAGCTTCCACTAGTGCATGAAGACATTCATCTTGGGAATCTCTAAGTGATGGTAAGTCACTCAGATATGTCTCTCAAACCTTTGAAGTTTATTTTATATATAGAAATAATTCATTTTAGAAATAAATAATTGTATGCTTATAGGATTCAAGTAACAACATAATCAGGAAACATAAATAAATTTTTAAGATTGAATATGAAGAAAGAAGTGATATGGTTGTTTGTAGAAGGGACAAGGATACATATTGTAATGCATATCATGATTACTAGTTTTCCCCTTCTCCTAGCACAACATGTGAATGTACTGATGAACTACATTAATTGATAGATAAACTCAAAGAGGATGCACAAAACAAATGGAAATTATTTAGCAAAAAGAGGCCCAATAAGAACAATAAAACCATATGCTTCTTGATAGGATGAATATGGATAAATGCTACAATGCACACAAATTTGGCATGGGTTATCAAGATGTATAAACATATGATATTCACCAATATCCTATTCCTCCTAATATTTTATGTAGAGAAGAAGTTGAATGTGAGAAGGTGTTAGGAAGCCTTGAGAAAGAACAACAATAACTTCTTGCAAACATTAGCTTGCAAGAAGCTCAAATTGCCACCCTTAAGAATCCAAATTCCCTTTTAGTAAGTAGAGAGGAAGATCTTCCTTATGAGGAGGATTTTTCTTGGTATTAAGAAGATGAGGATGATAGCTATGTTGCATCACGATACAACTCCATGAATGGAGAAGATGAATATAGTGATTTTGATGCAATAGATTTGGGTTTTCAAGGTATGCATAGTGCTAATGACGAATGGTGTGAGTCACTAATCACAACATAGTGCACCCCAAGGAACCTCCATATTTTTTATACATTCCAACATGAAATAAAGATTCACATTTATATCTAACAACATCCTTACTTGAAAATAAGTTTAAGAGATCTCTAGAAGCTTGAGAGGGAATGTGAAGGAAGAAACAAGGCATTGCAATCCAATGCCTACCCTACTTCTACAAAAGGTCTGATGAGTCATTCCCCTATCTTCCATGGGATACTCTTTACAAGTGGCTAGACATGTCTTGGGTTGATTATTAAGTGAAGATTATGACAAGAAATATTTACAATGGGATGTTCATTTTTATGGGTATGATAGCAATGAAGGGGATACACATATTAGGGAATTTTTAAAGATTTCATGGAAAAATATCACTTTGATGATGAAGACATGTGAATGAGATTTTTTTAGGTCATTTTTGGAAAAGGAAAATAATTGGTGTGATGGGTTCTTAGAACATTCCTTTGCCTCTAGGAATCATCTTGTGATTATATTTGAAGAAGAATCCACTTTAGACCTTGCTTATTTTGTTGAGGAATTAGAAGACATCAAATGGTAAGAGGGAGAGTCTAGACCTTGCTTATTTTGTTGTTTCCCTTTCCAAGATTCCATTTTTTTGACCTAACACTCCTACCTGTATTAATAAATCCTCAAGGCTTATCAAACTAGTTTGAGTCAATATAGAAAAAACTGAACTTGGTGAATATGCAATAGGCATATTTATTCCTTGATTCCATTGAGAAAATGAAAAAGGATATGATTGTGAAATCATTATCCTCAAGTATGGAGGTTGTGGGAAATGGACAGACTACTATGAATTGTGATGACATAGATGTTGCATTAGGTTCGCACATTATCAAGTGATGTTTGTGTTTGTAGCCTTGTAGAAGAAGGTTCCACTACATTATGTGACAACAATGTTGTAAAGAAAGTGACAAAGATAAAGAAGGAATTGGTGTACTAGTGGGTAGTAAAGAAGAAAGAGGTGCCAACAACTTATGAATATTAAGTTCCAAAAGGAGTAGATCCAAACAATGAGACACAATTAATTCTTCCATAGTCACTAGAAATGCAATGTATGGACAAAGAGGCTAATGTGTGTATAATTGAATAGTCAGGTGAATCAGTTCATAAAATTGATCATGTAGAGTGTGTACATGTTTATGATATCAAGGATGAACAATAAACTAGATTCTTGTTTGATGTATTGCCCTCTTTTATCCATATCATTAATAATGAATCTACTAATATTTGTTTCCATGAGAGTGACATAGACTTGGTCATGCCCAGTGACAAGATTGTTGGAATAAATTCTAGTACAATCAATGAATTTTAGTTTGAAGACCTTACCCTTTGAATGGGATACACGTATTAGGGAGATTTTTAAGATTTCATGGAAAAATATCACTTTGATGATGAAGACATGTGGATGAGATTTTTTTAGGTCGTTGTTGGGAAAGGAAAATAATTGGTATGAAGGGTTCTTAGAGCATTCCTTTGCTCTTGGGATCATCTTATGATTGTATTTGAAGAATAATTCACTTTAGACCTTACTTCTCTTGTTGAGGAATCATAAGACATCAGAGGGTAAGAGGGAGAGTCTAGCATGGAGTTCAATCATAGATTTTTTTTTTGTTTTTTTGAAAGGTGCAATGCACCCATATTATTAGGGGTAAATGCTTTGATTGAAGCTATGAACCAAGTACAAGAAACCAAAAGAAAGAACCAAACCCACGAGCGCAATGGCCTAGAGAAGGCACAAGGCCTACAAGCACTTTGGCCCAGCAAGGGTTTGAACCTTGGTGGCCGTCACTACAACCAAGTGACTTGACCATTGAACCACACCCTTATCGGCAGTGTGAAATCATAGGTTTGTTGTTTCCCTTTTCAAGATTCCATTTTTTTTGACCTAACACTCCTACTTGTATTGATAGATCCTTGAGGCTTATGAAACTAATCTGAGTTCAATATAGAAAAAAACTAAATTGGGTGAATATGTAGTAGGCATATTTATTCCTTGATTCCATTAAGAAATGAAAAAGGATATGATTGTGAAATCATTATCCTCAAGTATGGAGGTTGTGGGAAATGGACATACTACTATGAATTGTGATGGCATAAATATTACATCAGGTTCACACAATATCAAGTGATATTTGTGTTTGCAACCTTGTAGAAGAGGGTTCCAGTGCATTATGTGACAACAATGTTGTAAAGAAAGTGACAAAGATAAAGAAGGAATCAATGTACTAGTGGGTAGTGAAGAAGAACTAAGGTACTGACAACTTATGAATATTAAGTTCCAAAAGGAGTAGATTCGAACAATGAGACACAAGTAATTCTTCCCTCCCTAGTTACTAGAAATGCAATGTATGGACAAAGAGGAAGATGTGTGCATAATTGAATAGTCAGGTGAATCAGTTCATGAAATTGATCATGTAGAGTGTGTGCATGTTTATTATATCAAGGATGAACAATAAACTAGATTCTTGTTTGATTTATTTCCCTCTTTTATCCATATCATTAATAATGAATCTACTAATATTTGTTTGCATGAGAGTGACATAGACTTGATTGTGCCTAGTGATGAGATTATTGGAATAAATTCTAGTACAATCAATTGCTTTTAGTTTGAAGACCTTACCCTTGAAGAGTGTGAAGATGGTGATCATGTGGATTCATACAAGAATCTATTTATTTGGTGTAATATTTTTTGTATTCCTCATGTTGAGTGTGCTTCGATAAGGTCACCATATATTATTGTTGCTATGATAAAAGAAAAGATGCATCATAGGTTTAATTTTAGCAACACATATGACACAAAAATTGCTCAAATGAGTTTGAAAAAGAGAGACAACTTTAAGAATGTAGTTCTTCTCATGAAGTTTCTCATGATCCAAATGGTTGTCTTGATGAATATTGCATCAACATAGGTGAATCTGAGGTATGTTGGTTTCCTTTTGCCCCAAAGGTGAGTGAAATTGAATATGAAGCTTTCATTTGTGATGAAGATGTAGCCTTCTACAATGTGGATAACAATGTGCTTGAGTTGGAATATTTCACTTGGGCCCAAAATACATCTTGCAATAATTTTGAACCACAACAAAATTTCTAGGTTGATAATCATCTAATTGCTTAAATATCTTATATGCCAAAGCTTATTTTTTTTAAAAAATTAGTTGTTAGAGGATGAGCCTCCTTGGGTAGATCAACTCAATGAAGAGGCATATTTTTCTTTGCACTGTGAATTGAAGGTATTTTCCTTTTGCCTCAATTCACCCATGGAGGTCAATAGGTATAAAAATACCATGGTTTATTTTGGTGCTCATATGAGTTTTCAAATCTTGCCCCCATTTGTTAAGGAAATAAATGATGAGATGTATGGTAGTGTAGTGGCATATTTTTTGTGGTTTCCATGCAATGGAAAGGTTAATTATGGAGCATTCCTTCACTCTTTTGATGACAATCATAATTTTATGCATATGAAAAAGAGGTCAGTGTTGTTGCATTTCAATGATAATGATAATTTTGGCTCGAGGGAGATTAATTCCTTCAACAAGCCTGTCTTTGATAAATGCAAGTGGATGTAGTAGCTTGTCCATGGCCATGTTCCATGGATATTCCTATAGGGTTTGACCTACAATTAATGTGGCAATTCTTGTATGCAACCATATTATCAAGATATTGGGCTTTCTCTTATCATCCTACCATTCTTTTTCATCCTTGATTCCTTGAAAGCTAGATCGATCTATTGATGCCATCAATACTTTTGTGATATCATGTTGACATCATCACCCACACATCCCTTACTGACATCATGTTGATATTCACCATCAAATGTCAAACTTTTCAAATCCTTAATCCTCCCCTTCCTTATTGGAAAAAATCATGATAGATGCCTAATGCTTGATGCCTAACAAAGGAATGTCTCATTGGGGCATTGGAGAAATACATGCCATTATTCTCAACCTGATTGGTATGTGTTACGTAGTAGGCTTGAGGACAAATGCTTGATGGAAAAGGCTCTTTGAGGTTGTGGATGATTTAATCTTTTCAATTTGGCACAATGGTATGCATGAGCCTGACACTTTGTTGATAGACTCCAAAAGGCATGATTTTGACAAGGAAGTGTCATTAATGCTCATCAACACCTACAACCACCAAATATCAATCCAAAGAGCTAAAAAAGGATATTAAATGCATTTTGACACTCATTGAGGAGGAACGATGATGCTTGTGTCTCTATTTATTATTTGCAACCCCTCTTTTGTTAAAGAAACACCTATAAGACATGATTTTGGTAGATTTCATGAGTGTTTTCACTTAATCTCTCACTCAAACCAATGATCATTCAATCCTCATGTATGGTAGGGGTCAACAAAATGTTTTTGTATGCTTCTCTATGTTAAAATCATGTTGTCAAAATGAATGTGTGGTTTGAGAATTGAAGGAGTGTGTGATTATGGTTTTATTATGTAGCATGACCTTTTGACAACTTGTGTTATTTCGTGCTATGGGTATATTTTCTTTCATTGGCCATTTTGTAAGGGGGGAAACAACTAGAGAGAGGAGAGCATAGAAAAAAGAATAATCACACATTAGAACTATAGGATTCACAGTTCTAGTTATGGGTAAAGGTATTTTGATATTGCAATGATTTGGGTTCATCCCAAACTTGTAATAATATATGTAGCCATTGTAGAATGAATGATTAAGTGAAAATTTGACCTTTATTGAGTGTCCTCTTATGCATGGTGTACATTTTTTTGATGTGTTTTTATTAGTTGGCTGGCCAGACAATTTTAAAATCTTTGTAAATCCTTTCTAGGGTATCTTCTCATAACAATAAAAGAAATGTACGTATATGTTTGTGGATTACTAAGTAGACTCATTTAATATTCTACAAATATCTATGGTTTTTCTAAATTTATGTGTAGATCCCAACTTGTTTGTGTATTGTGGAAAACCTAGTCTTTTGTGGTGTGTTGATTAATGTATCACCTTGGTTTCAATTATTACATCTTTTGTATGGATTTTTATACTATTTCCCAAATAGATAAAGGCATCAATCTGTTACTCGTTCCCCCTCTCCATCATCCCAATACACTCAACACATTGATTCAAACATCTTTCCAATTTTATTAGTTTTAATGTGTTCTAATTGTCACGTCTAAATATATAACAACACAAGGGGTTATCATAAAAAAAACATTCTCAAACACCCATATGGAAAATCATCTATTTTAATAAGGTGCTTAACCTCAAGTTCCCAAAACCAACGTATATGCTTGAAGTGACAACTAAAATAGGGGTGCACTATGCAATGGGTATGGTTTGTGTTAGGGTGAGTGTTGTGTTTCTATGGTAATATATATTCTAGAACCTTGGGGAAATTCCCCTTGGTCTTGTAAAGCTAGAAGTGAAGAATGTCATGTCCCTTTTTTTAAACTTTCTAAAAATAACAACTTACTAAAAATAGTAAGTCGACAAGCCCAAATACCACATCAGGATCAGTTGATAGATTAAGAAATATAATTAATTTTGGTGATTTGGTTAAAAATAATTTATTATTTAATCACCAAATATATTTTATTTTAATTATTTTTCCTATTTAGACAAATGATTCCCAAATAGCTTATTTTTAGCATTTAGTGACCATGACAAGCCAGAACAAGTGGCACAATACACTAGGAGTGGAAGAAATGAAAGGACACTTGGAACCAGAGATTACATGCACTAAATGCAAGGGAATTTATCTCTTTGGTCATGATTTTAGGTCTCCTAACTTGGAAATTGAAGTGGTTTCACATATATGCATGTTTTTTGTTTGATTTTGTAGGATTCTTGTTGCAGATTTTACTAAGCTTTGCTTATTTCTTCAAAGGTTGATAAACCGATGAAGAGGGATGTCCAAGGATAATAAACCAAGGGGATAAGAGGCTCAAAGTTAGTGGCTCAAAGGGTATTCAGGTGCAATTTCATCTAGATATTCCTAGTGTGTTGAAGGGTTTTCAGATTTCTTTGTTTATCTAGCAATTTTGAGAAGATTGTTAGGATTATTTGTGATGTTTACTTTAGATTTTGGATTTCATTTGTTGTATATTTCTATAACAACATTGTGGCTGTAATTTTTTTTTATTTTATATTTTAAACTGATGTTTGATCACTTGGTAAATATTTGTGTGATGGGTGAGTTTTCATTAAAAATAATGTTGTTCGGTAGTGCCTGCTAGAACATATTTTGGCTTCAAATTTGGATGTTAGTTACAAAAGTCTTTTGGAAGCCTTGAGGCCATATATTTTTTGTTACTTAATATTTTTCTATGATATTTTTTTCATCAATAAATTCTTCTTGAAGTTTGGTGAGTTTATCCTGAAGTTTGTGAGCTTGTAGTGCATTCTAGGCTTTAAATTTTTGCTCACCATTTTGTGATAATTTGTAGCAGACATGCAAAATTTACATTCTGCATTTGATCAAGTCCATTCATCAACTGAACTAGATGTTGCATTAGGTCCATTTATCACCTTTAATCCATTCATTAAATAATTTCATTTATCAAATGAACATTATCATTCAACCTTCATCTTGCATCATCCACTTAATTAAATAAATCAGGACTTCATTTAAATTAAATCCTAAATCATATTTCATCCTTTTCTGATTTAAATAAATCAGAAATTTAAGTCCAAAATGTCAACTCACCTAATCAGCATTAAATCAGCATAATCATCATCTAATCCTAATCTAATGTTAATCCCATCCCACTTGCATTATCTAGATCTAGCCACTTGCACAATAAATCAATTTTATTGATTTATTAAAACCTCATTTTCCCTCAACATGACAAGTCAAACAGGCATTTATTGCTCTTCTTTCTTGTCCCCTCTCAAAATTTATTGCAAATTTGAATTCAAAATTTCCCCTCTTGGGCACTCTTCCCAAATCTTGCACATACATCAACTAATCACATGATGACAAGTGTCCTCCTATCATTGAATCTTTAGTCCCACATTGGTCCCTCTTCAACACTCAGCATTTGAAAATCTTTAAATACAAGCTTCATCTTTGAGCAAATCCTCCACAATCTCTTGCAAGGTCACTCTCTTCATTTGAGATTTGATCTTGTCTACTTAGCATCTCCATATCAATAGCAATTTCATCATCTTAAGTTTATCGATCAAGGGTTGGGAAAGGGTCACTAGCACATGTGACACCAATCCAATATGAGATAGTTTGCATCATGTTTTCTTATGCTTTTGCTTTAGATCCTTTGTCATTTGTTTGCATTTTGAACATGATGTATTATTTCATAAGGATGTTGAATATCTTGATTTGTTGTTGAAATACTAACGATTCTGCAGATTTTATTGTTAGATTTCTAACCACATTTTGCAGATTTTAGCATCCACAAAATGGCACACTGGGGAGGATGCTACGCAAAGGAAAAGACCCCCACTTGCGCGCGGTTAGAAGGGACAGGGAGTTGCTGGTCTCTTCCACTCCATTCTGACAAACAGCTTGCACGCGCCTTGTCTCTGCTTTCACATCTCTTCAGAAAAATCACGCGCATGTATTGTGTTCCTTTCTTTGAGGTATATTATCAGACAGTTCACATGTCTTGTCTATGTTCATGTGTCTTGCCTAGGCTTTCACCTACTGGCGCTCCAACAGCTAGCGCAAACAAATCCCATTGGTAAGATCTTTGCAGGCGCGGGTCATTCAAAGAGGTACATTGAAGTCAAGACAGCATTAGCTTATATATAACACATTAGCCTATAAATGATGCATTGAAGTCAAGACAACAGTAAAGGATGCCTGGTGTTTCTTTAACGAGGTTGAGGTAATTACCAATAGGCCAACGTCAGTAAGAATGATCTGTCCAAGCACTGTCTTAATGACTGAATATCACAGGCTTTTATTTCGAAATAAACAATCTCTGTGAGTTGAAATCAGGCCTTACCGAATTTGGTTTTATCTTGACGCATCATTTAGAGCTCCTTTTATGGTTATACCTATGCTTATAGAGGGGCGTGGACCCCAACTTGAGGATACGCCATTTGCTTTAATTAGGCCTTAAATTTTGAGCATAACAAAAACTATAATATCTGGCAAAATCCTTTTATACTGTATTTTCCATTTCTTTTTTAGCTTGCTGTTGACTGTGTCAATGGACGATGGCTAGCTGAATTAAAGAAGGAATCTAACAGGTTCCATTAAAGGGCTTTAGAAGTTGAGACCAACCAATGCCTTCCTCCGCCAAGAAAATTAAGATCTTTGATTGCTGTAGAGTGTCGTTGTCCTTCATTAATAGGATTGAACACCATAATGTTGGCATGTTTACATAGATTATACACTTATTATGTAGGTCTGTCTATCCTTTTGACCTTTTTGTGTTAAGAATGCCTAATCAAAATGAATGTTGAATGCCGAATCTTGTGGGGTAATTTTTATTTATTTATTTATATTTTGAGGATATGGAAATTTATAAATCAAGCAGCAACTTATGACAAGTGACTTGGCATTTAGTTGAAATAACTCCACGTTTGTCTAATCACCTTTTGCAGGCAGCGCAGGGAAGTAAAGTTGGGCATCATAAAAATCAGTTGAAAAAGAATCTTGTATTTGGTTGAATTCTCCCCATTTGTGGGCACCTCTTTTAAATTTCATTTATGAATCATTATTTCTCAAGAGTGTGACTTTTGAATTAAACATAGAAATCTTGAAATCAATTATAGCTTTTACATGGAAATGTTAAAATCAATTGTTCCTTCATGTTGTGGAAATTTTGGAATGAAATGGTTCTTTTACTAAAATATAGAATCTTGGTAGAAAGTTATTTTCATTCTAAAGAATTTATGAGCCTTGATGATTTTATCCTTTTTTAAGAGGGTTTTCTTGAATGATTGACATTTCTTATGTATGCCCTTATCACTTATATGTAACTTTTGTTTGTAAAATCTTTTATAGGTACAAAAGCAAACGAAGGTCAACAAGCGAAGACAACAAAGGCGGATGATTCTTGTTTGAAAAACAATGTGTTTTTAATCCGCTTTAGTGTTTGATCACACTACTTCATGAATTTTTTTTTCATTTTAGAACACTAGTTTTCATTTGGGGCTAAAACGAACAATTTGTTTTTCATTGCAAAGGGCTTAAAATGAATCTTAGGACAAACTCACTAGATTTTGTTTGAGGTTAAGAATTGAACAATCAAAACTCACACTTCATTTTGGTGCTTAAAACGAACTCACAATTGCTTTGAAGGGTATAAAACGAATAAGTGTTTGATTTGTGTGATCTTGTCTTTTGAGTGCGTATCCTCTCCCCTTGCGCTTCGTGCGATCTAGGGTGCAAGAGAAACATTCAAAATACATTTTATTGCTTTGAAACACTTCTATTTGGGCTTAAAAATTGAACATCTTGTGCGAGTGTGAGTAGGGGCATTTTCGCGTACATTCTCTTTCTTTGTGCCATCAAAGATCGGACGAAAGCCACGCGGGATTGCAGTCTTTGCTTTCATTTATCTTAGAGGGCCTGCCTTGGGGAAAATTACTCACCCAGTGACGCACTCAACCCAGAACACTCTAAAGCCAAGAGTATTTCCAGCCTAGATATAAATGAGGGTTTTGCTAAACGCCATAATCACGCCAAGTTGGCCCGGACAGATGGATCCTAAAGGGACTTCGTCGCGATGGGTCAGTCAATCTCCACCTAACGGAAAGTCCTTTACTAGAACCCATGTGCTAAAATTTGCCAAAATCCTTAATCTATTTGTTATGCAAGAACGCTGCTCGGGCCACCCCACACTCTACGGGTCTTCTAGGTAGAGATGGAAAGCATGCTGAGTTTCATGGGTGTTGATGCTTGGCTGCCCCATATAAGTGAGTGTCGTGGAGGGGATCCAGTGGGGTCAAGCATCTAACCATTCACTAAAGATAAGATAGCTGGACTTGTCCAAGTGGGAATCCAACAAATATTATCTTACACATCCATAGGGCTTGTAATTGTTCTTCATTTGAAAACACAGTGTTGTATTCGAAAACATTTTGCAAACAAACATTCAACATGATTCTCAAAATTTCAAACCCTCTTGAAGACAAATATCATTGACTCAATCCATATGTTAATGCTTTCCCTGGGGATTCATGTCCGTAGAGGTTCCTAAGCATTGGATTATACCTCAATTTATCTTCTTGAGTAAACAATAGAAAAACCCTTGCCTTAAGTTCATTGAATTTCCACATAAAATATCTTGTGGGGTTTAAAGAAATTAAGACATTGGACATCTTAGTTTGAAACATAATCAAGTGGTTGTTTTTGGTAAAAAGAACTCATTAAGCAAAAGATAACAAATTGGACCCCACACATGTGCTTGATATCTCTTGGTTATATTGGTCTTTTGATTGCTCTTAGAGAAAAGTGTGTTCTTCAATACCTTGGCCTAGTAAACAAAGTCTCTATAAGTCTCTTAGGATCAAAATCAAACACTTCATCCACGTCAAACATTTATCAACATCATCCCACAAACAAATTTAGAGCTTTGAAAACATCATTACATAGACTTGGGTACATTTCTAAACCAAATCAAAATCATTTGCTTAGTTAGGTGTGTTTGGATGAATCCTTCCACGTACACTTAGTTAAATTATCACCTCTTTGAACAAGTTCATCCTAAGATAACATCCAACATCTTAGGGTTTACAAGTTCGTCATCCACATCAAACAATCAAAATCAAAATCCCTAAGTCTAGCATTGATTCAAAATCCCTAAACGTTCAACACTCATATCATTCACATTTCATCCTCCATCTTGCCATTGGTCCTAAGAACCTTAAAAGTCACTTTCATAACAAGGTCAAAACACAAGAAGAACATGGAATATAAACTTGATCCATACATCTTGGGTAATCCAAATCAATTGAATCTTCAAAGCCTTGCAATGCCTATCAATTATCAAAGTCCATGCATAGGATCATTGCCTTCGACAAATGTCAATGGTACAACAAGTGTGAGTATGCCCAAGTCAAAGTTTGGAACACATTTTCCAATGATAGATCTAAATCCAAACCTACAAATCCACCAACCGAACAATCAATACATGAGTCTTCAAACGAGCAACATCATTCCACCAAATCCCTACAAACCAAATGTGGATGTACCAAATGCATTTTTTTTTTTTTTTTATCCTAACTCGGAAACCTTTGGAAAAATGATTCCCAATACCAACATTGTTCATCCTATCATGCCAAATCAGAACATTATCCAAAGTCAATTTTCCCATAATCCCATTCAAAAACCACAAGCATGCATGCCAAAACTACTTGAACACAAGCCAAATCAACTATATCAAGTGAGTCAAAATCAAAATCAAGAACAAATTTGGCGAGATCAAATTGCGGAACTTTCCAAAATAGTTGAGGCATTGCGCCAAGGGAAATCTCCACCACCATTACCTACATCATGCCTTGGTTTAGGGCTTCCCCCTTTACCTAGCGCTAATCAATCCACCCAAAACAATCCACCTAACGTCAATCAAACCATCATGTCAAATCCTTCAAGTATACCATCGACATCACACCAATGGATGGTATCTAATCAAACAACATCGATCCCAAATCAAAATTTGGTCTCCCAAGGACCTATCACCTCAGTCAATCCAACCATCTCTATCACTTCGATCACTCCAACCACCACTATCACACCCATCACATCTCAACCCCTCACTACCATGATCGCTCCGAGCATATCTCAAACACTTGTCACTACATCCAACATGATTTCGAATCCACCACCACCCCCACCACCGCAAGAATTTCCACCCACATTAATCCAATACAATGCGACATTACAATTTTGCTTTTCAAAGGGATTCCAGCAATATCTAGCCATGCAACAAGCAACCTAGAGTTCAACCAGTTCAGCAATCTGCTCTAGGCATATAAAGCTGCACCCAACCAACCACGAGCACAAACACAGGGAGTGACAACTGTGAAAACAAGGATCAAGATCAATCTATCCACTTGGGCACGCGTTTGCTGCATCAGGTCAGTAGGCATGTAACCAGGAGTCACTTTTGAATCACGATCAAAATCCACCAACAAAACTCGACAATGAGCCAATTCAAGAAATATCAGCATCACTTGACTCTATGGTCGAAGACATTCACAAGCTCTCCACCGCAATTGTCGAAAACAATGATCAAAACCTCTCCATCGAGGAGTACATTGAGGATGTATCTACACAATCCGATGATAAACTCACCATACATCAAGAGCCACTCTATAGTGATCTATTTCAAGGAGTGTTAGGACTGTTTGATCCAATTGACATAATGCATGATCTGTTGACCAATGATCATATTGAAAATGTCTCTACATTGCCTTATGAGTTAGAGGACATATCTCAATAAGTTATTCCAAAAGC